>ML283640.1:771-11148 GCA_005239495.1 Nicotiana undulata | reverse complement strand
GAATTTGTGCATTTGCACGTTTCGTTTGTATCGCATGGATCATGCCAAAAGAAAGAAGGGATAACCTTAACATACCTGGGGTAGGGAAAAATCCATATAATATTCTTGGTGAAGATTGCACCGTACTCTTTTATAACCGCAAAATTTTACGTTGCTAAAGCTTTAACAATTGCTCGTTGGATTGGTCGAAGAATTCGTTGTTTAATGAAGTATTCAGGAATGTCGAGCCGTTAATCAATATTTGACCATGAACATAAAATCTCCCAAATCCATTATACCACAAGAGTACAATCTGGAACTCAAGTTTATAAAACCCAGCTACACACATTCTTGATTAAATAGGAGTTTAACAACCATACTACAGAATCTCCATCTTAGGCTTCATGTACATCTTATACTTTCTAAGGTATCCCAAGATTACTCCTTTATCACCAAATACTATCATAGGAAAATAAACAAGAAAACAATCTGGAGGTTAAATTGTTTGGAAAATGAAAAGGTTAACACTTCTAAGAAATGAAAAATGAAAAAAGGGTTAACACTTTTCAGAAGGTGGGTAACGTTCCTACTTCTTTGTTTATGGAGTCTTTTTTTAATGGAAATGTTGTCTTGGTTATTTCAAATTACTACACTGAAAGGTGTTTTCAAGATAAGGCATTAGGTTGCCATCTCTCAAATGACTTTAAGAGTCATTGTTTTGGTAGGAAGGGCTTCCACGTGGGGGGTGGCAAGATTATCTTGAAATCTTAAATTAATTAATTAGGTAATATCCTGCTACCCGATAATTAACCAATTACCCACGTAATTAAAATTTATCTTAAATTATTTAAAATTCTACTTATTTTTAATACACTTTATATATCCTACTATCATGGCCATATGGTACCTTGTATGGTACTAGTCTGTAAATATCGGGTATTATTGCCTGGCCCGTATTTTATCCCAAATTGGTCACTGAAACTCGTTTTCTTTAATTCGTGGTCCCTTTCTCCTTCATGACACTTACTTAACGCTTGTTATAATTAGCGTAAATACGTTAACCTCCAGATAATCTCATCCCCGAGTCTACGTTGATTAACTGAAGACGAAACTTTTTAACGTACAAAAATGCGGCATGTAACACCTTATTTCCGAGCTTCCATTAATTTATTTATGGCGCACGTACGAAAACATGGGGTGTAACATCATTCCCCCCTTTGGAACATTCGTCCTCGAATGTTGACTGGTGCTCTTATCATTCTCATAACCCGTAGGTCTTATGAATACTTTAGTACTCGACTTTTGTTCTGTGAATGAGTCTCAAAGGCCAGGGCATTCCCCCCTTTAAGCCTCTTTCTCACACCACGACTTGTAGTCGGAATCCTTCTAATCTCGCAACTGTTGCTACTTTCTATCATGCAGCCTTTACGACTCTAACTTTGTATATGCGCCCGACTCTGCTCTTCCCATCCTGCTTTTAGCCCATCTCTACGCCTCACTTTGTAAACATATACAGAGCTTGAGAAGATGTCCCTCTGGGCTTCTATAGGTATACTTGAAGTTCTTTGCTCGGTACTTCTTTTTTTTTTTTTTTTTTTTAAATTACGAATATTACCATACCTTATTTCATAGATCCGTTTATCCATTCATATGACTTTACTGCATCTAGGTAGGCCATACTATATCAAAACTCTTAATTTGATTTATTGTTACTGAGGTCTGTTACCGAACTCCAGGTTACTTTTGTTACTTATCCCATATGTATAAATATAAGTCCTTTAATTCTTCCTCATTACTTGTTCATCTTAAGAATGACGACCTTATCTCACCTCATACTTTGTGACTTGTGTTCATCCATTGTTGATTCAACTCAAAATTGATCTATCATCTGCCACTACTAACTTGATCTTTTATGTAACACTGCCGCTAGGGCTCACGTCTCATTAGGGACATCTGAAGTAATTAGATTGATCAAATAGGGGCGATACTATACTTCCATAACCTTCCATCATCTTCACCTTACGTGGGTATTTAATCCCGTATAATTCGTGAAATCCTCTTCAAGTCATTATTCAATCGAAGGCCCAAACGTCGTTCTTTATCAATCACAATTACACTTTCATTCTTCTACAAGGGTAGCATTCCATTTCTTCTAAATGTCATTAGCCTTAGACTCCTTTGAGTTCATTCAGGCTATACTGAACTTTTTATAACTTAGAAAAATCATATACTCTGCTTGTTTTCATGGGCTTAATTCTGACGACTTATCCATTTTGTTATAGCTTGCGACCTACACATCTCTATTTATATTACTTGCAACCTTTCAACTTGCTTGCATCATAGATTTCCTTATGTCATTCTGGGACATTAAGCTAGACATCACATCGTCTCTAACTCTTCTTTACAGTCTTAATTATCCTCCTCGATACCTAGAAACCCTAGGCTATGAGATATGCCATTGATTATGCCGCTATCATTCCTGGATATTGAATCCCAGCACTTCTAGCCTTCTATTCGAAGTATGGACTATTCACATATTCTGCCTTTGAGTATCTCGTACGCTGTTTACCTTTACCTTACTTACCTTAAGATCTCGCATCGTATCTTCTATCTATTTCATGACCTCCCTCACATATAGGTATAATCCATGTCCATAACTTGAAGCTCTATTATAATTCTTACACCTCTTGTGCATACACAATCTGGTGGAAGCTTCGTACTGACTTCTTATGAGGCCGGTACTTCTTCTAACTGGCTTTCTTGTAGAGCCATTATATATTATGGTTTTTGTGTTATTTCTCTTGAACCTCTGATATTAAGAGTGATTCTGTCATGTACTCCAACACAACTTATAAAATTGTCTAGATCCAATAATCAGACTCCTGATTTACTTAGGTGGTGTAATTCTTTAGTTTCCTCTTCCTTCTGATCAGCCTTTACGTAGGCTTAAGCTATCTTCCGATCTGTGGCTCATGGTATCAGTGATTACTTTAGCCTTTCATGGGCATTATGGAATATCCATGATAGAATCTTCTAATAATTCAATTCTTTGTCTATGCCCTGTGCTTAATTCTTTCTTTAAACATATACCGGAGTCTTCTATGGCCGTATGATTGTCAACAAATATGCTGCCTGGATAATGCTCCAAAATCTTGAGTGTATCCATAACGTACTAACTCTGGATCATTGATCAAATCATTATTTTGTTCCATCATAGCTTTCTTTCAACGTAAGCTATTACTTTTCCTGATCTTTTTACCCCCTTGTTACGTCCATACTTAGCTTATCTTAGTGCCCATATATATTGAAATTTCACACAACTCATATGATCCTGAATATCACTTCTGATTTTACTCCCTATTCATTAGCCACTGTAGGTGTCACTTTCTTAGGGAGTGCATACAATGTTGTTTTGATACTGTTGTCACAGGACCATTTCCTCTTTAGGTCGGTGTAATGAGGTTGAAGCCTTCTTCCTTATTTCCCCATCTAGTCTTTCATCGTAGTACTTAGGGAAGACCCTCTAACTCTTGTAAAGATGCGATCTTATTACATCGTATACTTGACAGACCTTCTGATGTCCTTCATTGCCTATACTTATCCGTAGTTACTTATCTCCACGCCCTTGTGCTCGTATGGTTGTTTCTGAACTGATATTTTGACTGCCTTCCCAGTGGCACTTTCTTTTATCCCCGTAACACTCATACGGTGTCTTTAGCTACCCCGACTCTTGTTTGAATATATCTCAAGTATTATAATGATATTCTTCGAGGCTGAACTCTCCATGTTGGGTTCTACTTCATTTATCTCACACGATCTTATGACTCGTTTGTAACCTCCTGTTTAGCCATAACTGGGATCTTCCTGACCAATTACTAACTACTCATTGGCCCATTCTCATATTAATATTCCTTGTAATCTTTCTTGGGTTATTTCCTTTGTCTTAACTTACGTCTCGCACTGGCTCCTTATTTATTAATAACAGCTCGGGCATGAACCTTTACTTCCTCTCCTTGACGTCGTGCTTGCACAATATTCTTGAATCGTAGCGTATCTGTAAGATTTGGATAAGTTCCATCTCATTCCTCTTTCATTTATCGCATTCTTCCTTTACCATTCCATAGCTACTAGAACCACTTTATTCTGACTTAACCCCACGTCACTCCATATTCCCCCTTTTAGGGGAATACTGAGAGTTGAAGCCACGAGGATCTACCTATAGATGTGTTACCTCTTCATCTTTGGCGTCTTTTCACATAATCGATAACCCTTATTCGCCTTGCGGCAATTCTTCTGTACCAAGGATAACAAAATTCCTCACTCACGAGGGTGATACTTAGTGTAATTGGCACATACAATCCCTTAAGCTTAACTTTGCTCACATTGCTTGATTTAGGGAAGCGTCTTTCATTCCATTGCTTGCTTTAGGGAAGCGTCTTCCAGAATGATCATTCTCTGATTTTCTCCTGAATCTTCTTTTGTTGTCCATTATACTACTGCTGGAGCGAAATCTGAAATTCTCATCATGCCGACTATTATCAAATCACTCAGTCCCTAATTCATGTTAGTTTATCTTGTTCACCAATCCATATTGGTTTCTATTATTCTGGGGTTTTTAACTTTTCCTTCAGGTAGTCGTGTTGGAATCACGAACTTATTTCTTGAAATGAGGATATGACTTTATGGACTATACTCTTTTGTTGTCTNTCTTCTTTTTTTTTTGAAAACTTTAATACGACATTCTTTCGCTTTTAGCTTCCCTTTGTACCATCCAATGGCTCTTTGGGTTGCTCAACATCCTCGATCTACTAGGGATGAGAGCCATACTTAAGGTAATATTTATCCCATCCAGGCTTTCACTGCCTATCTTCTGAATGCTAGTATTCACATCTAATCGTAATATTCTAGGGTGCACCATCTGGGTGTCTCCCAAGAAGATCTATTGGCACATTTGTAATATCCTTCGGAAATGCCAACAAAAGCAAACAATCCATTCACTATTTTGGGCCACTCTAACCCCATCCGGATCGTGATATCCCGTCCTCTTCTTATTCTACACATGTTAGCCCCCATAGGGCATAACTGAAATGGGTGTGACCAATTGTACATACCCCTGTTACTGTTGAATATAACTCAAAGAGCTTATGTTCCTCTGACTCAATTATAAACGCTATTAACCTTCATTAACTGGGCGCCTCGTACCCTTCTTCATCTTGCTTCTTTTGCTCGTTGAAACTTGTATTTATCTTCTTAATATCTTATTGTATTTCACCATAAAGGTGAATAGGCATTCTTGCCTTAAGGCTTCTTAACAAGAAGCTTACACCTTTCAGTACACCCATGATCTGCTAAAGACCTCACATTTACTTGTCGTAGGCATCTTACAAAAATCCAATTCCTCTAACTCAGCTCTTCCACAACTATCTCTCTTTCCAATCCTTCTTTCCGGATGTAGGTATCGTCTTATTACGAATAGGATTTAGGAATTTTAATTCCTATGACTGAGCTCTACCACAGGATCTAGAGTAAGAAGAAAGAGTGACAATTCTAAATGCCCTGTAGCCTCCTTCTTATAAGTGTGGTGCACGACACACCCATAAACAAGACTCTACTAGACACGGCTTGTAGACTCCCTAGGACAGAACTGCTCTGATACCACTTTTGTCACGACCCAAACCGATGAGCCGTGACGAGCACCCGGTACCTTACCCAACCGAGTACTAACGTAGCGTATTTTTCTTATTACATTATTACATACACATGACATACGGGCCTAATAGGCCAACACAATCCTTTATAAACTCAAAACATAGGCCGACCAAGCCGTACAATCCTTTATGTACACGACGTGTGTCTACAAGCCTCTAAGAGTACATAAATATCATAAAGGTCGGGACAGAGTCCCGCCTTACCAAACAATATGTGTCTAAATCATACTAACCAAACGAGCAACTCCGAAGCAAATGGAGCGCACCAACATCTTCCGCTGAGCTGATAGCCTACTTGGAGGGCTCTCGACCTGTCTATCAAGACCTGCAGGCATGAAACGCAACGTCCCCAGGCAAAAGGGATGTCAGTACGAATAATGTACTGAGTATGTAAGGTACATAAATAAATACATAAGAGACATGGAAGAGATATAGAGTAATTGACTCAACCTGTATGTCTGGATAACTCTGTAAATAATAAATCACTTTTAGTATCATGCATATGCGTATGAATGTCATGTCGTGCATAGGTATATGTTTCATAACATCATCAGCCTCTGAGGGCATCCCATCATATCATATCGGCCACTGTGGGCAAAATCATCATCGTATACCAGCTGATCAGGTGATGGTGCGTATATAATGCCATAACCTTTCCCATATCCCATATACATATATATACATAGATATATACGCGTATATAACTCCGTTTGAATATACATACATATATACGCGTATATAACTCCGTTTGAATATACATACATATATACGCGTATATAACTCCGTTTGAATATACATACATATATACGCGTATATAACTCCGTTTGAATATACATACATATATACGCGTATATAACTCCGTTTGAATATACATACATATATACGCGTATATAACGCCATCTGGTCATGGGTCAATGCACATGAATGCAATGCATGAAAAGTACGTTAATAAAATCTTTCGGAGCTTCATAAGGCCATTTTGCCTTTGAGTAATATCATAAAGTAAACTCTTTTCAACTTTCATATTTTTGTGAGACCCATGAAAAGATGATAAAGTATTATGATACATGGAAATTCAAGAACATAGATACCTCTAATACTTCTATGAATAGAGTCATTTATGGAATTTGTGCATTTGCACGTATCGTTTGTATCGCATGGATCATGACAAAAGAAAGAAGGGATAGCCTTAACATACCTGGGGTAGTGAAAAATCCATATAATATTCTTTGTGAAGATTTCACCGTACTTTTTTGTAACCGCAAAATTTTACGTTGCTAAAGCTTTAACAATTGCTCGTTGGATTGGTCGAAGAATTCGTTGTTTGATGAAGTATTCAGGAATTTCGAGCCGTTAATCAATATCTGACCACGAACATAAAATCTCCCAAATCCACTATACCACAAGAGTACAATCTGGAACTCAAGTTTATAAAACCCAGCTATACACATTCTTGATTAAATAGGAGTTTAACAACCATACTACAGAATCTCCATCTTAGGCTTCATGTACATCTTATCCTTTCTAAGGTATCCCAAGATTACTCCTTTATCACCAAATACTATCATAGGAAAATAAACAAGAAAATAATCTGGAGGTTAAATTGTTTGGAAAATGAAAAGGTTAACACTTCTAAGAAATGAAAAATGAAAAAAGGGTTAACACTTTTCAGAAGGTGGGTAACGTTCCTACTTCTTTGTTTATGGAGTCTTTTTTTAATGGAAATGTTGTCTTGGTTATTTCAAATTACTACACTGAAAGGTGTTTTCAAGATAAGGCATTAGGTTGCCATCTCTCAAATGACTTTAAGAGTCATTGTTTTGGTAGGAAGGGCTTCCACGTGGGGGGTGGCAAGATTATCTTGAAATCTTAAATTAATTAATTAGGTAATATCCTGCTACCCGATAATTAACCAATTACCCACGTAATTAAAATTTATCTTAAATTATTTAAAATTCTACTTATTTTTAATACACTTTATATATCCTACTATCATGGACATATGGTACCTTGTATGGTACTAGTCTGTAAATATCGGGTATTATTGCCTGACCCGTATTTTATCCCAAATTGGTCACTGAAACTTGTTTTCTTTAATTCGTGCTCCCTTTCTCCTTCATGACACTTACTTAACGCTTGTTATAATTAGCGTAAATACGTTAACCTCCAGATAATCTCATCCCCGTGTCTACGTTGATTAACTGAAGACGAAACTTTTTAACGTACAAAAATGCGGGACACCTTATTTCGGAGCTTCCATTAATTTATTTATGGCGCACTTTCACGTACGAAAACATGGGGTGTAACAGATTCTTTGTGTCGGCTAGTGGTAGAGATTGCCTTAGGCTTGGGAGGGTCATATTTCATCAGAGCACTCAGGCTACGTGCCCCATTGCAGCTACAACTCAACTACATGGCCACTTAGTGAAGAAGGAGCCGGAAGGTCGAAAGTGGAGGTTAACTTCTTAGAGGTGGAGACCTAGTCTGTTGTTATATTTTCTATGGTATGGATGAGGTCGTTACATTAAATGGTTTCATTAAAAGAACAGTCTCTAATTACTATAAAGTGGCATTTTTCTGAACTTAATTCAATTATGCTCATCTAATAAAAATTTTCTAAGATGCTCCACTCTCGGGTGAGCTTCATAACTCAAAAAAAAAAAAAAATCTACCTATGTGAATACTTGTATTGAGAAATCCTATGGGAATAACTGTGTTCACCATGACGTGTTGAAATTTTGCTTAACAGAAATATTTAAATGAAGGAAATGGAATGTTTCGAGGGGCCCGATATGCATATTACTTGTGATTCAGGATTGAGGACGAGATCCTCGCGTGTTATCATGATTGGGTATAGTTAGACCGGGCCTCGAGCCGCGGTGGAAGTTATGTAAAGATGAAACCCTTGTGATGGAAAGTCTAGTGATTAAATTCTCCCTTGTGAATTAAACTTGTATCTTTTACTATAATACTGGTAGGAAGTCATGCATGTTAAAAGACTTATGTGTAAAATATGAGTAGTAATAATAATATTAATTAATAAATAAATAAATAAACTAATTAACCATTTGTGCATAATTTGCTAAATTCGTGCTAGAATTATGGAGCCTTAACTTACAAGGTAGGTGCCCGCCCCAGGTGGCGTTAGATGAGGCACGTTATGTTGGGTAATTATGAGGTTTTCAGGAATCGTATCCCGATATCAGCATTGTGAAAGTATTGGAGGAGAAGTTACATGATTTGTTGGGTAAAGATTTCGTTATGGCCTAGTGTTTCTCCATGAGGTGCTCCAGAGTTGTTTGTTAAGAAGTAAGATGGATCAAGGAAGATGTGTATTGGCTACCGACAAATTGAGCAAGGTTACTATTAAGAATAAGTGTCAAGTGCCGAGGATTGTCGACTTATTTGATCAGCTTCAGGGTGCTACGGTGTTCTCTAAGATAGACTTGAGATCTGGTTACCATCAGCTGAGGATCAAGGCGTCTGATGTGCCCAAGACGGCTTTTCGCACTCGTTATGGGCATTATGAGTTTTTGGTCATGTCGTTTGGGTTTACTAATACCCCCGCTGCTTTTATGGATTTGATGAATCGGGTATTCAGGCCTTATTTGGACTCATTTGTGATCGTGTTTATAGATGATATTTTGATATACTCTCACAGCCGAGAGGATCATGAGCAGCACCTTAGAGTCGTCCTCCAGACTCTAAGAGATCGGCAGTTGTATGCCAAGTTTTCTAAGTGCGAGTTCTGGTTGAGTTCTGTGGCATTCTTGGGCCACGTTGTATTGGCAGAGGGCATTCAGGTGGATCCGAAGAAAGTTTCAGCAGTTAGAGATTGGCCTAGGCCCATCTCAGCCACAGAGATTCGGATCTTCTTGGGCCTAGCAGGCTATTATCGCCGATTTGTGGAGGGGTTTTCATCTATAGAATCCCCTATGACCAAGTTGACGCAGTAGAGTGCTCAGTTCAGATGGTCTGAGGAGTGTGAAGTGAGCTTTCAGAAGCTCAAGATAGCATTGATCACAACACCAGTGTTGGTATTGCCCACATGTCCAGGTTCTTATACCGTGTATTGTGATGCTTCACGGGTTGGACTTGGTGCGATTTTGAGGCAGGAGGGCAAGGTTATAGCCTACGCATCCCGTCAGTTGAAGATTCATGAGAAGAACTATCCAGTCCATGATTTGGAGCTTGCAGCTATTATTCATGCCTTGAAGATTTGGAGGCACTATTTGTATGGGGTACCGTGTGAGGTATTCACTGATCATAAGAGTTTGCAATACTTGTTTAAGCAAAAGGAGTTGAATATGAGGCAGAGGAGGTGGTTAGAGTTGCTGAAGGATTATGATATTACTATTCTCTATCATCCGGGAAAGGCCAATGTGGTGGCCGATGCTTTGAGCCGGAAGTCAGTCAGCATGGGTAGTTTGGCTTATCTATCAGTTGGAGAGCGACCTTTGGCTTTGGATGTTCAGGCGTTAGCCAATCGATTTGTCAGATTGGAGGTTTCTGAGGGTGGCAGTGTTTTGGCCCATACCGTCGCTCGTTCTTCATTGCATGATCGTATTCGCGCCAGGCAGTACGATGATCGACATTTGTGTGCTCTTAGAGATGCGGTTCGGCACAGACGTACCAAACATGTCACTGTAGATGCTGAGGGAGTTTTGAGATTGCAGGGTCGTATATGTGT
>MDKH01110711.1:0-76045 GCA_005239495.1 Nicotiana undulata | reverse complement strand
AAACAATACCGGAGCACCCCAAGGAGAAACACTAGGCCTGATGAAGCCTTTATCCAACAAATCATATAATTGTTCCTTTAATTCCTTCAACTCTAGAGGAGCCATACGATACGGGGGAATAGAAATGGGCTGAGTGCCCTCGGCTAACTCAATACAAAAGTCAATATCCCTGTCGGGTGGCATACCCGGCAGGTCAGCAGGGAATACCTCCAGAAACTCACAAACCACGGGCACATACTTTATAGAAGGAACCTCAGCACTAGAATCACGAACATAGGCCAGATAGGACAAACAACCCTTCTCGACCATGCGCCGAGCCTTCATATAAGAAACAATTCTACCAGAAGAATGACTAGGAGTCCCTCTCCACTCTAAACGAGGTACTCCTGGCAAGGCTAAGGTCACTGTCTTTGCATGGCAGTCCAGAATAGCATAATAGGGGGATAACCAGTCCATCCCCAATATAACATCAAAGTCAACCATATCAAGAAGCAAAAGCAACCATATCAAGAAGCAAAAGATCAACCTGAGTCTCCAGACCACCAATAACTACTACGCAACTATAGAATCACCCACCGGTGTAGACACATGAACAGCAATACTCAAAGAATAACGGGGCATACTCAGATAAGGGGCAAAATATGAAGACACATAGGAGAATGTAGAACCCGGATCAAATAACACCGAAGCCTCTCGGCTGCAAACTGAAACCGTACCTGTAATAACTGCATCAGAAGCCTCAGCATCAGGACGAGCAGGAAAAGCATAACACCGGGGCTGAGCCCCTCCAATCTGAACATCCCTGGGTCTACCTGCTGCAACCTGGCCTCTACCCCTCGTGGCATATGCTCCACCTCTATGAACCTGACCACCACCTCTGGCACCTCGACCACCACCCCTAGCTGGCTGAGGGGGTAAAGGTGCACCTGCTGCGGGAACCCTGATACTAGGGTCCACTCAAAGCTCGAGGGCAAAATATGGCAAGGTGCCCCGGCATACCACAAGTATAACAAGATCTCGGGTGCTGCGGCTGTGGACTCGAAAACTGGATAACCTCCCTGAAAACTCCGGAGTGGCTGTGCACTGATATATGCTGGCGGTGCACTAACATGAGCCGGTGGTGCATGGGGAGATACCTGGAGTGCTGACTGAAAAGGTCGGGGTGGATGACCCCTACTGAAAGAATCCCTACCTTCAGATGAGGCTCCACTGAATCTACCAAAATGACGGCGCCTCTTGTCAGCCCCCTGACCACCTCCCTATGACAAAATCATCTCAATCCTCCTGGCCACATCGGCCGCATCTTGGAATGAAATATCAGTACTCGACTTCCTGGCCATCTGGAGTCGTATAGGCTGGGCAAATCCCTCAATGAACCTCTAAACTCTCTCCTGATCAGTGGGGAGTATCATCAATGCATGCTTGGCTAGAGCGATGAACCTGGTCTCGTACTGAGTAATAGACATAGATCCCTGCTGAAGGCACTCAAACTGCCTCCTAAGATCCTCTCGCCGAGTAATGGGAAGGAACTTCCCCAAAAATACCTATGTGAACTGAGCCCAAGTCAAAGATGCAGACCCGGCTAGTCTGGCTAAGCAGTAGTCCCTCCACCAAGTCTTGGCTGCGCCAGATAGTCGAAAAGTAGCGAAGTCAACTCCATTGGACTCCACTATGCCCATGTTCCGAAGAACCTCATGACAGTTGTCCAAGTAATCCTGTGGGTCCTCTGACGGTGCACCAGTAAAAGTCAAAGTGAATAACTTGGTGAATCTGTCCAATCTCCATAGAGCATCTGCTGACATAGCTGCACCCTCGGCTGCCGGTGCCACAATACCCGGCTGAGCTACTCCAGCTGTCTGAGGTGCTGGAGTCTGAAACTTAGTGGCAACCTGCTCTGGGATATGAATAACAGGAGTCTGGGTACCTCCCCCAGCCTGAGAACCAGCTGGTGCAGTAGGAAGAAGACCGGCTTGAGCCACTCTCTCTGTAAGTCCTACCAAGCGGACTAGAGCGTCCTGAAGCACTGCGTAGCTATGAAACCCTCTGGGACCTCCTCGTCAGACTCGACCTGAGGGTCCTCCACTCGGGCTGCTGCTCTAGGTTGAGCCCGGCCCCAGCCTTGGCCTCTAGCACGGCCTCGTGCTCGACCTCGACCCCTCGTAGGAGCTGTGGCAGGAGTGTCAGGATGCTGAGCGGAACCCAGGGAAGAACGCGTCCTGGCCATCTATGAGAGAGTAGAATGGAAACGCAATCAGTACTCAGAATTCATATCGCACGACAGAGATGAAGAAATGTGGAGTTATCCTAACTTTGCAGCCTCTGAGGGATAAATACAGATGACTCTGTACCGATCCCTCAGACTCTACCAAGTTTGTCTGTGAGTTGTGAGACCTAAGCAACCTAGAGCTCTGATACTAACTTGTCACGACCCGAAATCCCACCCTCCAGGCCGTGACTTCGTCTAACGTTGAACCCGCTAGACAAGCCAACATACACAACACCTTGACATTTTTAAAACAACTTAACAGTAATAAAGCAATATTCTTTCAAACCTTTACTGAAATAACCAGAACCACTTCAAAAATTTTACATCAGAAATGTAATAATACTCCGAAAAATGCATAATGAAATTGTAAAGATAACAACATCGCAAAATCCCAAAACCGGGGTGTCACAGCCTCACGGACTGTCTATAAGAATACTAAATACAAGTCTGAAAGGAAGTACAATAATGTCTTTAGAACAGAAGGAGAAATAAGACAATAGGATACTAATAGCAGGAGAGACTCCAGGGCCCACGAACGCCAGTGGTATACCTTGAAGCTCGATGTGGACTGAAGGTGACTCCCTCAGAGCGGTCCACGGGGTCCGGAAGTGCGATCTGCACAACATAAAGAAGTGCAGTGTAGTATCAGCACAACCGACCCCATGTACTGAGTAAGTGCCGAGCCTAACCTCGGCCGAAGTAGTGACGAGGCTAGACTTAGCAAATAACGTTCACCTGTCCTATTCTACAACACAAAATATAGATGACAAAGCAAGGAAGAATAACAGTCATATACGGGGAACGGGAGCAGATAAAGGGAAAAACAATAAGATAAAGCAGTTAATTAACATCAAGTAAGAAAAGAAACAATTCTCCGAAAACTGATAAGGTATGAATGACATGTCTGAATGTTAACAATGGCACGACATCACCCTTCGTGCTTTTAATCTCTTCCTCACCAATGCAATGTATGTCGTAATTAATGTAATCATGGCACATCATTAACCTTCGTGCTTTCAATAAATTTAAACACGACGCGGCATCACCCTTCGTGCTTTTACTCTCTTCCTCTCTATGTATGACATGATGTAATCAATGTAAAAATATGGCACGACATCACCCTTCGTGCTTTTACTCTCTTCCTCACTATGCATGACATGATGTAATCAATGAAAAAACATGGCATGGCATCACCCTTCATTCTTTACACTCTTCCTCACCAATGCAAGACAATGTGTATGGTAAGGAATGCAGCATAGTGGGAAAAATATAGTTCCAATCAACCGGCAAGGGGGAAAATGTCAGTCAATATCTTAATAAATGCCCGTCAAGGGTCTCAGCTATAACCAAACAACTCAATATATATATTGTATGCTTAGATTCTCAATTGAACCAACATTTCATAATCTCTACAACCAGTACATCAACCACAATCAACTTCCCAAGTAGAGGCAATTACATAGTATGATGAACATTGAAGAAATAACTGAATTTTTATCAAAAATAGACTCACGGGCATGCTTGACTCACAATGTATAGGTACTCGTCACCTCACCTATACATTGAACATGATAAACACATAACACATAACATACAATACCTAATCCCTCACCAAAGTTAGGCAAGACACTTACCTGGGTCCAAAGTATAGCAATCAACCCTCTAAGACCGCCTTTCCTTTATAATCCGACTCCGAAACAACGATATCTAGGCATAATTAATTCAATAATATCAATAAAGACTCAATAACACAATCCCATAGCCTAGATATTCAATTTCTACCATTCTTCCAAAAATACCAAAATTCGACCCCGGGCCCGCTTGGTCCAAACACGAGGCTCGGACCAAAACCTAATCACTCATAACCCCACGAGTTCCAATATAATATTTGTTTTAAGATCTGACCCCAAATTGAGGATGAATCACCCAAAATCCCATAAGCCCTAACTCTACCCAAAACCCTTAATTCCCACTTTGATTTTAGGAATTTAGGCCTAGATTCTAGTGATAGATGATGATAAATGGAAGAAAAATGGAGTTAGAATTGATTACCAAGGAGGATATAGTGATAGAGCTCTAAAAAAATGGCTAAGGGAGTTGTGGAGAAGAAGGAGAGGGTGCAAAATATGGAATTCCCGTAATGAGTATTCTTTTTTGACTTAAGGAAATAACTGGGCGATTTTGTAATCTGTGATCGCGGAAGAAGGGCTGCGATCGCAGAGCCATAGGAATCCCTTCTATGCTACCGCAAACGGAGGGCTGCGATCGCGGTAGGTCAACTCCACATACCTCTACGATCGCGAAGGCAATGATGCGACCGCTGAGAAGAACTACCTAGCCCCCACCCAGTCACCCTGGTACACTACGTGATCGCGAAGTAGGAATGCGATCGCAGAACATCCGGACTCCCTACACTGCGATCGCAAACCCATCCATGCAATCGAAGAGGACAACAGACCCCTCCCCCACTCTAAACTCTATGCGATCGCAGCTCCACCTATGCGATCGCATAGACTAAGCTACGAGACACCAGAAAATCAACCAAACACTAGATTTTTGACTCATTTACACCCCGTTAGCTACCCGAAACTCACCCGAGCCCTCGGGGCTCAAAATCAAAAACACACACGACTCCCAAACCATCCTACAGACTTCCAGCATTTAAATCACCAAAACATCATCAAAATAAAGGAATTAAACCTCAAAACGCATAAAATTTCCTCAAAATTTCATAAAGCTTAATTATTCCAATTTTGATCCGAAACACGTCATTTCAAGTCCGTTTTACACCGAATTTCACAGATAAGTCACATAACATATATTAAACCTGTTCCAAGCTCCGAAACAATAATACAGGCCCGGTAACACGGGTTTCACATAATTATTCATTTTCAAAATCCTTTATTATTTTCAGAAAATAAGTTTCTTTAAAAATTCATTTCTCGGGCTTGGGACCTTGGAATTCGATTCCGGGCATACTCCCAAGTCCCATATTTTCCTACGGACCCTCCAGGACCGTCAAATCACGGGTACGAGTCCGTTTACCAAAGTCAATTTTATTAAATTATTATTATAAAAATTCCATTTTCATCAACTTTCAACCTAAAGAATTCCCGGCTACACGCCCGGGCTGTGCACGCATATCGAGGTGAGATTAATGGAGCCTCGGAACATGAATTTATCAAGAATTACTTATGATGACCTTTTGGGTCATCACAAATATATAAGAAAATAGTTTTAGCATCACATAAGTACAGAACATGTAATATAGGCTGGGTTCGACAAATTCTAATTAAGGAAAAATATTTAGGAATCAGTTGATCGCATAGTCGACCATAAAATAAGGCAAGAAATATTTTAGAAGTTGAAATCAGTAAGGAAATCATCACAGGAGATTGGTGAAAGGTATCAATTACAGGAAATTAGGGATTCAAACAGGAGTAGCATTAGCTAAAGGGAATTAACATAATTGGCAAACACATAATAGGCAAGGGAATCAAACTCGGAAACCCTAATAGGCACAGTACGGTAAAAGAGTCACATAAAATCAAGGGTTCGAACTAGAACATGGTAGATGATTTAAGAGATTAACCTAACAAACATAATATAAGCGGGAGAAGCAGAGAAATAAGAGCCTTGATGAACATAATGGGATAAAATCACATAAACTCAGAAGCTTATGTGAAATAAACACACAGGCAGGTTAAACGAACACATTATCAAAGCCAAACTCAGATACCCAGGATTTAGGGCTAAGAAATTTAGGGTTTTAAACATAAATAACTCAGATAAACATTTGAACATAATGAAAATCACAGGATAATACTAAAATCGGAAGGAGAAGCCATTTTTAAAAGGGGTTATGAAACCCTACTTTTAAGACGAAGACTGTTCAAAGTAGTAAAGCTTTTTATTTCGAAGAAAATGTGTAGAAAAACATAGTAATATCGTAGATCTAAGGCAGATCTAGAAAAAATCAAAAAGTTATAGGGGCTAGGCTTTCGTGGAACCCAGAGAAGTAAGAAAACCTCAAAGACGTCGCCGGCTAAAAACGGAAAGCTTGTAGCTCTTACTCAGACGGCCATGGGAGGCCGGAAAGTGGCTTGAGGGATCCTGAGAGGTGAGTGAACCGCTCCAAGTTCGCCTGAGGGCTTTAGGGCATCACTGGACCAGTGCAAGATGAGAAAATAACCATGAGATGATGAAGAGCCATGGTTTTCGGTGAGAGAACCAGTCGGAGAAGATGAATAGACTCATCGAAAAGGGGAACGAGGGGAAGGTTCTAGAGAGAACCATAGATAACTAGGGAGAGGTAGAGAGAGAACGAGAGATAGCAAATGAGGGGTCGGTTGGGTGGTAATTGGGTTTAATTAAGGTAACGTTGATCTGGACCGTTGATCACATTTGATCAACAGTTCAGATCATGTATGGGGTTGGTCCGGGTTAATTATGGGTTTTGGGTTGGGTTAAATATGGGTTTTGGGTCAGGTCGGGTTGGGTTTAGAAATTGGCTAAATTTTAAATAAAATGGGCTAAACGTTAAATACCCTTAAAAATAAGATAATTAATTAATTAAAATAGCTAATAATTGTGTAAAATGGGATTAAAACCAAATAAATGAAATTAAGATAATTAAAAAAATATAAAATGATCAGTTGTTGCTTTTAAATGGTATAAATGCACATTTGTGCTATAATTGCAAAAATTATTATAATTAGCTAAATAATGCCAATATTGGCAAATTTGTGAAATAATTAAATCCCAATGGAATTAAATAGGATAATTAATAATACATTGAGTAAGAAAATGTCTTGAAATTATTTATAACATCATTTATGAATAATTATGGAATATTGAATATTAAGTAAACAGGAAAATAATTTGATAAAAATACGAAAAACTATGGGAAAATATCAATTACTATAGAGAGTGATTTTGAAGGTATATATGCAAATTTGAAAATAATTTGAGGAAAAATTGGGTATCAACAGTTGCCCCTCTTTACCAGGAAATGATGAAAGAGTTGTCGGGTAAAGATATGATGGCCTCATAATTCTGCCCCAGTTGATGGGTGAATACTTCTGGTTGTTCCTCGTGCGGTGATCGGCTGAACTTGCTTCAGAATTTTGAGGGTCCTCCTCAAAATTCTGCCCCAGTTTCCATTCGTGGGTAAATGAAATTTTTATTGAATTGTGACCGAACTCATAGGGCTGCCTACGTATCCCCTCTTAAACGGGAATCAGGTCAAGGGAAGTTCAATTTACATTGTTGACAAAAGCATATGGAGTTACACATAGTAACGCTTGACTGCATCTGAATTGGTTGGTTTTGGCCGAACTTCTCTGTCCATTTCCGCAAGTATGAGTGCTCCTCCTGTCACCACTCGGTGAACCATGTACGAACCATGCCAGTTGGGAGAAAACTTCCCTTTGGCTTTGTCTTGGTGTGGAAATATTTTCTTTAGCACCAGCTGCCCTGGTGTGAATCGTCTTGGCTTGACTTTCTTGTTGAAGGCTCTACATTCTGTTCTGGTAGAGTTGACCATGACAAACTGCGTTCATTCTCTTTCCGTCTATGAGGGCTAGTTGCTCATAACGGCTCCTTACCCATTCCACGTCGTTGAGCTCAGCTTCTTGTATAATTCTCAGAGATGGAACCTCAACCTCGGCAGGAATAACAGCCTCTGTACCATAAACCAGCATATAAGGAGTTGGCCCGGTTGATGTGCGGACTCTAGTGCGATATCCCAGTAAGGCGAATGATAACTTCTCATGCCATTTCTTGTGCCTTTGTATCATCTTCCTTAGTATCTTCTTGATGTTTTTGTTAGCGGCTTCTACAGCTCCATTCATCTGAGGTCTGTAAGCTATGGAGTTCTTGTGTTTGATATTGAATGTTTCACACATGGCTTTCATCAAGTCACTGTTGAGATTAGAACCATTGTCGGTGATGATTGATTTTGGAACTCCGAACCGACAAACAATGCGGTCACGGACAAAGTCGGTCACGACTTCCTTGGTAACTGCTTTGTAGGAGGCTACTTCGACCCATTTAGTAAAGTAATCAATGGCAACCAGAATAAACATGTGGCCGTTGGAGGCGGCAGGATCGATTGGTCCAATGACGTCCATGCCCCAGGCGGCGAACAACCATGGTGAACTTGTTGCATTAAGCTCACTCGGAGGTACCTTTATCATATCCCCATGTATCTGACAGCGGTGGCATTTTCGGACGTACTGGATGCAGTCCGTTTCCATCGTCTTCCATAAGTAACCAGCTCGGATTATCTTTTTTCGCTAGAACGAAACCGTTCATATGTGGGCCGCAGGTCCCAGCATGAATTTATTCCAAAAGTTTTGATGCTTCTTTTGCGTCGACGCACCTTAATAACCCCAAATCAGGAGTCCTCCTATACAGGATTCCTCCGCTGTGAAAGAAATTATTAGACAATCTCTGAAGTGTGCGCTTCTGAGTGGCATTTGCAAGTTCTGGGTATTCTCCTTTCACCAAATATTCCTTGACGTCATGGAACCAAGGATTTCCGTCCGCTTCTTCTTCGACATGGGCACAGTAGGCCGGATGATTGTGAATTTTCACTGGGATGGGATCAATGAAAGTTTTGTCTGGATATTGAATCATAGATGACAAGGTAGCCAGAGCATCGGCAAACTCATTATGGATTCTGGGGACATGCCGGAACTCTATCTTTGTGAACCTCTTTCTCAACTCCTGAACGTGATGTAGATAGGGTAGTATCTTGGAATTTTTGGTTGCCCATTCTCCTTATACCTGATGTACCAATATATCTGAGTCACCAATCACTAACAGCTCCTGGACGTTCATGTCAATGGCCATGTTGAGCCCTAAGATACAGGCCTCGTATTCAGCCATATTATTGGTGCGAGGGAACCTAAGCTTGGCGGATACCGGATAATGCTGGCCGGTCTCTGATACTAAGACTGCTCTGATACCGACTCCTTTGAAGTTTGATGCGCCATCAAAGAACATCCTCCAACCGTCGTAGGATTATGCAACGTCTTCTCCTACGAATGATACTTCTTCATCAGGAAAATACATTTTCAGGGGTTTGTATTCTCCGTCCACTGGATTCTCATCAAGATGGTCTACTAATGCTTGTCCCTTGACCGCTTTTTTAGTCACATAAATAATATTGAACTGACTCAGTAGGATTTGCCACTTGGCTAGCCTGCCAGTGGGCATGGGTTTCTGAAAGATGTACTTTAATGGATCCATCCTTGATATGAGATATGTTGTGTAGGCACAGAAGTAGTGTCTCAACTTCTGAGCGACCCAAGTCAAAGCATAGCAAGTGCATTCCAGCAAAGAGTACCGGGCCTCATACGGAGTGAACTTCTTGCTGAGATAGTAAATGGCTTGATCTTTCCTTCCTGTTTCATCATGTTGCCCCAGAACGCAACCGAAAGCTCCATCTAGTACGGCAAGGTAGAATAGCAGGGGTCTACCTGGCTCAGGTGGTACCAAGACCGGCGGTGTGGATAGATACTCCTTGATTCTGTCGAAAGCTTTTTGACAATCCTCGGTCCACTTAGTGGCAGCGTCCTTCTTTAGCATTTTGAAGATCGGCTCACAGATGACTGTAGACTGTGCTATGAATCGGCTGATGTAATTGAGACTCCCGAATAAGCTCATAACATATTTCTTGTTCTTTGGCGGTGGTAGTTTTTGACTGGCTTTGACCTTTGATGGATCCAATTCTATTCCCCGGTGGCTCACAATGAATCCCAGCAACTTCCCAGTAGGAACCCCGAATTCACACTTTGCGGGGTTCAACTTCAGATTATATTTTCTCAACCTGTTGAAGAACTTCCTCAAATCTTCCATGTGATCAGCAACTTTCTTTGATTTGATAATGACGTCGTCCACATATACCTCGATCTATTTGTGATTCATGTCATGGAATATGGTAGTCATGGCCCTTATGTACGTGGCCCTGCATTCTTTAAACCGAACGGTATCATTTTGTAACAGTACACTCCCCAGGACGTGATGAACGTCGTTTTCTTAGCATCTTCCTCATCCATCCAAATTTGATGATAACTAGCGAAGCAGTCTACGAAGGACTGTAGCTCATGTTTGGCACAGTTGTCAATTAGAATGTGTATGTTTGGCAAGGGGAAGTTATCTTTCGGACTGGCCCGGTTGAGATATTGGTAGTCGACACATACTCTAACATTCCCGTCTTTCTTCGGCACAGGTACGATGTTGGCTAACCACTTTGGGTATTCAACTACCCAGAGAACTTTGGCGTTGATCTGTTTGGTAACTTCTTCTTTGATTTTCAAACTCATATCAGGTTTGAACTTTCTGAGCCTTTGCTTTACCGGTGGACATGTCAGATTGGTTGACAATTTGTGAGCCACAATGGACGTATTTAGACCAGTCATGTAATCATACGACCAGGCGAATATGTCCTCATACTCCCTTAGAAACTCTGTATACTCTTTCTTTTCTGACAGCGACAAATGAATACTGATCCGTGTTTCCTTGACGTTTTCTGAATCTCCTAGGTTGACAACCTCAGTCTCATCTAAGTTGGACTTAGGTCTATTTTCAAAGTTTTCGACCTTTTTAACAATTTTGTCGGGTATATCGTCTTCGTCTGAATTAGTATCTGTTTGTTGCCTTGCCCCATTGCATGTCACAGTCATCGGTTCATCAAATAAAGTAATAGTAATGCTGTATAGATAAAGTAATGAGAGAAAACGGTAACAATAGATATCAGATTCATAAAGAAATTGAAAATGCTTTGATAAATTGAATAACTTGTTTTGAACATTGAAGATCTTATTGTGGGAATTGAAAAAATGCAAAAAAAGGAAAATTGTTTAGTAAATAATGCTTGTTTTTAGCCTTGCTACCCCGAGGCTCGACGGGCTTTGGTGGTCCTGATAGACCAGTTCCTGAGATATGTTCCCTCGCTTACTGCCTGTACGAAAGGGCCTTCCTCCTCCTCCTCCTCGAGAACAACACAGCAATCCATATTGATGTCTTATAAAGACAAATTCCTCATTGTTGTAAGTGCTTCCTCTTCATCTGATCCAAAGATATTGTCGGCCTTCTTGAAGGTCTGCTCCAGATGAGGTATAGGCTGCTCCAGAAGGTAGTGATGACCGTGCCATGGTGGTGACCAGTTTCAGAATTCTTCCCATGTATACTCGTACCCCATACCGAAAGTAGTACCATGTTTCTTGAGTTTTATGGGCTTCATGATTCCTTGGAGGTTCTTACCGAGCCCTTTACTTGGCTCGTATCCTCCCCAGTTCAGGATGCTCTCGATCTTGCTATCCCACCATGTGTCCTTGTCAATGGCTTTGACTCGCTCAATATGGTGATAAGTTCCTCCACCCAGTTTTCTCTTTCCATCAATCACAGGGATAGCTGGCGATTGTAGATAGGGTTTCTACCATCGACGTGGATGATCACCTCTTGGTGGTTCCACTCGAATTTCACCGCCTGATGTAGTGTTGATGCGACGGCCCCAGCAGCATGGATCCAGGGTCGTCCTAACAGCAAGTTGTATGATGCCGGCACGTCTATTACCTGGAAGTCCACCTCGAACCAGGTTTATCCTATCTGTAGGCATAGAATGATTTCCCTCATGGTAGCTCTTTGAGACCCATCGAAGGCTTTCACATTGATTGCTCCCTCTCTTATCTCATGTAGTCCTTTACCCAATTTCTTGAGTGTTATCAACGGACAAATGTTAGGACTGAAACGTCCATCGATCAATATCCTTGTGATGAAATGATCTTCACATTGCACGGTGATGTGCAATGCTTTGTTGTGTCCCAATCCCTCAGGTGGTAACTCGTCTTCATGAAAAGTAATTTTGTGACATTCTAGTACCTGGCCCACCATGTTGGCCATTTCTCCACTAGTGATTTTGTTCGGCATGTATGCTTCGCTCAACACTTATAATAAAGCATTTTTGTGCGTCTCAGGATTTTGCAGCAAAGAGAGAATAGATATTTGCGCTGGTGTCTTGTTTAGTTGGTCGATGATCGAATACTTCTTAGCCTATATTTTCCTCCAAAGATCATTCGAACCTGTTTCAATTAGGGGAGGGCGATTGGCGAATTGTTTGCTTGACTCGACCAGATGTTCAGAGGTATAGACTCTACTAGTTCTCGTCATACCCTGTGTTGCGATGGCTTCCTCAGACCTGGTTTTACCTTTCCTTCTCGCCTCGACTGTATAATCCCAAGGGATAGCATCTGAATAGAAAAGTGGTGTGGTTGACATTGCTACTGGAATCGGTGTGGCCATTCTTACATCAACTGGAGTGTATGTTAGGGGTGGCAGGATTGCAACCTCGAGTGGTGCTAGTGCGTTTGCTGGAGATACAAACTCAACTTCAATTGGCACCGGAGCCTTCGCCTTTGCAGACGGCGCTGCTTCAAACTCAAGTGGGATAGACATATTCACCTCGACATTCTTAGATGGATAAATTTTGACTATGATCGGGTTGAGAGTGACTGCAGGTTTCTTTGGGTCATCGCCTTATGCGATCAACCCGATTGACCCCTCGGGATCCCAATCATCATCTATTTCAATCATATGGATACCTCCACTCTTATGGTCTGGTAAAGGGTTGTTGCGGACATTCGAAGCGGTGTCTTTTTTCACAATAATCTTGTTATCAATGAGGGTCTGTATCTTATCTTTCAGAGAGCGGCATTCTTCGATGGTGTGTCCTTTCGTGCCAGAATGGTATGCACAGGATTTGTTTGGGTTAACCCACTGAGAAGGGTTCTCAATGGTGGCAGCAGGGGTAGGTGTAACGTAACCAGCAGCTTTGAGTTTTTCATACAACTGGTTGATGGGCTCGGTTATGGCGGTATATTGCTTTGGAGGGCGGTGATAAAAGTTAGGGCGAGGCCTAGGGAAGTTTTGATGGGTAGGGGGATGATTGATAGTGAGGTGGCTGGGAATTATAGGTGTTGTAGACGGGAGAGGGTTGTGAATATCTATGTGGGGTAGGTTGATATGTGGGTGGTGGAGCTTGGTAAGGAGGTGAGGGTGCTTGGTAGTTCAGGGTTGGCTGATATGTGAAGGGAGGTGTTGGGTAGACTTGGTATTTGGGCGAGGATTTGGCTTGTTGTGCAACCATCACGGCTCCCATGTCTCTCTTCTTAGACACACCACTGGACTGCAAAGCCTTGTTAGTGGCTTGCAAAGCTTCAAAATTTGTAACCATACTATTCTTGATACCTTCTTCAATTCACTCTCCTAATTTGATAATATCGGAGAACTTGTGGCCTTCAACCATCATTAGTCGTTCATAATATTGCGGGTCCTGAGCTCGGACAATGAACTTGTTCATTTGTTCTTCCTCTAAAGCAGGTCTGACTTTAGTAGCTTCCGACCTCCAACGAGTAGCATACTCGCGAAAGGCTTCTGTGGGTTTCTTCTTCAAGTTTTGGATGTAGAACACATCTGGTGCATTCTCTGTATTGAATATAAACATGTCCATGAAGTATGTTACCATGCCTACCCAGTTCGGTCATTTCTTAGATGTATCAAGACAGTGCGTCTCCCTTCAGACTCCTTATGAACAGGTTCATGCGGATCCTTTTGTCTTTTCCTACGCCAACAAACTTATCACAGTAGGTCCTCAGATGGACCCTCGGATCACTAGTGCCATCTATCATCTCGAACTTTGGAGGTTTGTACCCCTCGGGTAGTTCGACATCAAGTTGTATACAGAGATCTTCATAGTTCAAACCTTCAATTCCCTTGACTCCCTCAACACCCTGGACTCGGCTAGTCAGCTTTCTAAGTTCCTCAGCTAGATTTTTGATAAGCAAGTCCTTCTCATCAGACTCGGATGTATGTGAGATAGGCGGAATAGAATGGGTCACAGTTTCCACGCAGATGGGATTGTTGTAGGCATGGAAATAGTCCTTCGTGGGGTTTTGAGGTTCGTGGATGGATGGTGGAGTATTGTTGTGGCAAGTGTTGCATGGTGCAGGGAGAGTTTTATTCTTTGGGGAAGTGGCGTTATGGTGAGGTGCAAGGTGATTTGATTGTTTTGGGATGTGTAGGGTTGATGTTAGGGACGTTGAGGGAAAATGACAGATTGGCCAAATTCCGGACCTGGTCGAGCTCCTCTTGAAATTTCAGCAATTTCTATTCTAATGGTGACATATTTTCATTCAAGACTTGAATACCTCGGCCGTCAATGGCCTCTACCTGTTCAACCATATTTTCCTTCCTGATACCGCTGGATTCAGCCACCTGACTTTTGCCCTTGATTCTACCTTTGGGAGGACTGAGAGGAGGAGTAGGTGGAGGCGCTTTGGATCTTGTGCGGTAGGAGGATGATGCCAGAATGCACGAACTAACCTTTGGGGAAGGGGATAATAACTAAAGAGAAACAAAACAAAAGGTAACCGAGTCAGTGAGGATTATGAAAAATATTGCAGAAATTAAACACGTAATGCGGAAATGTAAAGCGTATCCTAAGTTGGGGACCTTCTTATGCCCGAGGTAGTCCTAGCGACAAACTGATTTGGAGAACTTAAAATGCTAAATGCCTCATTTTATTGATAGAAAATAGACAAATCTTTAAAACGACTCTAAATATGCGAAAATAAAAGGCATTAATGGCCATATGCCTTATTACATTAATGAAGAAAAGAAGACACCCCTATCTACTTGGTCCCAGAAGGACCTTCCCCAGATTCGGCATTCTTGCTTCCCTCGATCAGCTTTCCAAACTTGCGAAGTCCCAGCAGTAGGTAGGTTCTGTCTAGGTATCCCCCTTCAGCTCCCTCAGCCTTCTGGCAAGTCTCGATCCTTTTGATGAATTTCTCCTCCAGTTCAACTATACCCTGCTCCAAGTACCCCAGCCTCTTGTTAGCACTGATAGCCATGTCCTTCCATTCCTCGATCAACCTTTTGTTAGACTCATGTATCTTGTGGTGATCATCCTTACATTCATGGATCTTTTTGCGCAGTTGGTTGTACTTGACTTGTGCTTCAGCCTTTTTGTCTATGACCCGGTGACCTCAAACGAACCCCGGCTCGATCCGACTACCCATATCTTCTTCTAACCAACCAAGATAGAAAAGAGTGCAACCGGCGTGATACTTGTCTGGCTCGATGGTGTCTTTTTCAAGCCTAATCTTGCAGTGCCATAGGTGCTGAGCTTGGCACTTGTGAGGGCTATCATCATTCTGAAAGTCTGCTTGAAGATGACTCATTTTCTTGACCCTAGGTATGACCTGCTTCCTACCTGCTTACCTCATAACTCGCAGAGGGACGTAAGGGTATGTCCCCCTCAGACCAATCAGTATCAGAAACGAAGAATCTCGGGACCGAATGATGAACTCGTCTATCGAAAACCACTCAAACGTCCATTGAACCTGATCCTCGGTTAAGTTACCAAATAACTCAACCCATCCTTCGGCATTCTCCGGCTGAGCGAACATGTCGGGAATGTAGTTCATTCGCTTTGGGTGATGGAAAGCGATGTGGTCATCCCAAATACTTCGATGGATGTCTTGTCGGTATTCACCCTTTTGTAGATTTTCTATGAGCCAGAGTTGGAGTAATAAGTTGCAACCTTCGAAATTCCTCGCTCCTTGTTTACACATTTCTAGGGCCCGATACATATTTGCGATGATCATGGGCACAATGCTGAAGTCCTGCCCGTCTATCCCTTCCATTAGCGTCTTAGTTACCATGGCCAACCTAGTATGAATTCTTTCCTTCTTCATTGGGAACACAATCAAACCCAAAAAAACACACCATAAACACGAACACTCGGCAATGGATATGTCCTAGAGAGGTGATGGCAAACTCGTCTTGGTAGGTGCGGTACGATTTGCTGTGACCGTACCTATCATATAAATAGTCGAAAGGGATTTATGAATCCTTCAGACACACCAATTCTGGATTCTTCTTCAGACCCATCATTTTCAGGAAACCCCTGCCCGTGTGGTTTTCAGGCATCAGCAACCCCGGAGATTCCCAAGCTAAACCGGCCAATCCTCCTATCTCTTCTAATAAAGGTGTCATTTCAAGGTTCCCAAAGCGGAACACGGACCTATAGCAATCCCAAAATAGAATAGCAGCCTCTATCTTCATTTTGTTTGGCTGGATATCTAGAAGAGATGGTAGATTGCCCAGGTGTTTTCTGACGAGAGTTTTGTCACTAGAGTGGAGGTCTTCCCACCAATTCAGCAGCCTAGGGTGAATATTGGCGACCATGCCGAATCTGGGGACTTCATGCCTTATTTTTTCTACAAAGCGAAATAAGGTTAGTCCCTTACCCCCACCAGACTCGACTATTTAACACCAATAATTAGCAGGAAGCATTTAGTTCTCCAAATAAATGCACAGAGTGTGAGGGTGTCTGTTTGGGTTCTAGGGAAACCCAGTGGACTTTGGACAAGGCTATCTTAGAGGCTATTGCGCGGACAACACGTTAACCTGGCTAAGTTTGACCATGATGCATGCAATAGTATAACGGAGTAAGGTTTCTATGGGGTTTTAGACTGGTACCCTTGAGCAGACAACTCAAGGGGGAAGGCACGGAACTGTCGACTGCACCGCTGATCGACTAGTTTTACCGCAAATACGCCTTTCCGAATTTAAGGGGTAGTAATATAGGAATAGCGCATCCACTCATTGTAAGCGTTGCTATAGTATTTTGTTTGGCACGAGTGGAATATGAATGTTGAGCATGTTATGCAATAAATAAGAATTTAAACAGGTAGTCATGTATTTGCACGTTAAGGAAAGTGGTAAATGCAACAGTTATGATTGAAAGTAAGTACAAAAAGAAAACAAAGAGACATGTCAGTTTTGTTCATGTGAAATAAATACCTGAAAGAAGTAAACAATTAATGGTATGTAACAAATGAGAGGTAAGATGCGAGTATTAAACAAATTAAAGGTACAAATTCACGAAACAATTTGAAATGGTAAAAGCCTAAGTATAATCCCCAGCAGAGTCGCCATGTTGTCGCGCCCCCTTTTTCCTTAAGCGGAGATCGGGTTTATGACATTTTGACAACTCCTTTTAAAGGAAGAGGGTTAAAAGAAGAGTCGCCACCTAACGATTTTAAAGGTGCGTTAGGGCACCTAGAGTGATTAACTCATGAGACTAGTTTGCATTACCATAGATTGGGTAAGGGCTTGAAGTTATCCCAAGGGGAAGGTATTAGGCACCCCTCAGGATCCACAACTGTGGTTCCCGGCCAAATGGTTTACATGAATTTGTACAATAATCAAGTAGCAAGTAACGGCTCAAATAAGATGGGATTTCAGATAAGCATCGGAATTATTAACTTTTGAAAGAACTAGTAAGACATTTGAGAGAAAGACATCCTAGGTTTGAAACAATATGGATCACATCAATGAAATACCCATTATGTCACTCCTCAAAGAGGGGCTACACGTGGTATTAGCGCATCGGTCATCATATCCATATTCTACCCTTTCCCACCCTGTGAAGGTATTTAAAAACGTGTGTTGGTCACGAACTCTATTGCGTGCTATTACCCCTCCCATCCTATCAGTCCCGGAGGAGGCTAGGACTACTATCCTAAAAGGGAAGTACTAGGCTAAACCCCTAGGTTTAAAGACAAATCTTTAAACGACAAACAAAGACAATTAGGACTACAAATATGGGAAAACACATAGAAGCAAATATGAGGCTCAGATATTCCTCCACAAGTTATGCACATATCAGCACGACTAAAACACAAGTAAGGTCTTTAACTTCAGAACCTAAAGCATGATGTCTAGGTGAGAATACAGTAGCGAGGTAGTTTATTACTACTTTTAGAGAAGGAAGTGTACCAGTTTCAGACTATGGATTTCTTATTTGTAATTAACCAAACAATACACAGAAAAGAGGAATAGTTTTTGGTTTTAACAAGTTTAACACCTAAGTCTTGCCTAGGCGTATTAAACTGATTCAGTTAGGCAATTTTAAGAATCCAGCTTTAGACGATAGTTGTTAAGCAGAGGTGAGTCTGTTTTAATCTTAACCGGGATGAGGGAAAGAGTGTTAAAATGAATAAAGATGCAATCCTAAAGGCATGATATCTAAATGCAAGCAAGGTGCAACATGATGCAAAAAACCTATACATGGTGTTCTAAATGCATATGCATTTTCAGCATCAGAATTAATTTTAGCGAGATCCATTTGTTAACAATTTTGACTTAAAACAAAACGTATAGAGATATAATTCTTTGTTAAGTTGTTGAACCTAGCACATGATTTTTCTAGGCGTTCATAGCAGTATGTTGATTTAACACAAGATTTTGGAACAAGTAACATGCTGAAAGTAACATCCTATGGGACATGATTTCTAAATGCAAGTTTTGGTAGCTAATGTTATTATTTCAGCCTAGCATAACATGACTTCTAGGTAATGTAGTTGTGAGAATGCTGAAGCAGTAACATTATAACAGTAATTTTTGTTGTTATTCATCCATGAACATGATTTCTAAGCGAATATGAGTATGATGAGATGCTGAAATAAATAAACCTAAGTATCATGGTATCTAATGCATGAATGACAGGTATTCCTAAGCATGGTGACTATTGCGCACATATATAAAATAAACCTACAAACACGGTTTCTACCCGTATCTATACTAAGCATGCATAACCCCACCTATTTCACTACCCATCCCCAGAATCGTTTTTACAATTAATTATTACAGACAAGTATTGCATGAATTACATAAGTAAACAAGGAAATTAAGAATTTACACTATAGGGAGCCTAACGATAGGCCCAAATCTCCAGATCCAATAATGCCATATGCCATGACCTTTCACAAGCCCCGGGTGTGTCAGAGTTCCTAAGGACCTCAGAGGATCCCAGGCAGTGCTCACACCCAGGTACCCTAGCCAAGAATGAGTAAGTGCAGTGTAGGAATGCCAGCCTTGTGTGTCAGAGTTCAATGGGTACTCAAATGGTCCCCAAGGCAGTGCTCACATGAAGGGGGATGAACTTAAGAAACTAAGAGTAGTGAGATGTGCTCAAGATTCAGGGAGTTTAAGTACAACATAGTTGAAGAATAGTTTGAAAAGGAGAGAGACTTTAAATAAAAATCAGCTTTTTTTAGAATAAGAGATTCAGTTGTTGAAAAACAGTTTACAATTCAAACAGACAAAGCCAGCATCACACAGGGGACCCATGATGGTCCAGCAATCACAAACAAAGAGTGAGGGGGTTTGAGAGACAAGTATACAGCCTGTGAGGCAAGCAACTTACACATAAACACATAATTAAAGGGGTTTTCTAAGGGTTCAGGGGAGATGACTAAGCAACATATCAGCTAAACAACTAACATCATGACTGGACTAACATATTAGACATAGGCATGGAGATACACATAAAGAACAAAGGCTAAGTGTAGAGAGACACATTGAGCATGCACGATAGGGTAACAATAGACATGTGAAAGAGATTCAGAGTTCTAATTGCATGTTGAACAGCAGAAACACAAGTAGAAACATATAAGAAATACCAAGAGTTGAACTATGAATAGAAACATATTGGTTTGGATGACTGAAGATTAAATCAATACATACAAGTATGATGAAGAAAGAAGTAATACAAGCAAGGACAAGAGATGAACAATGAAAGTTCTTGGTTGTGAAAGAGAGTGCACAAAATCAGTTTTGTGTGTCTATGCCTATGTGTGTAAGAGAGTTTTTGAACAGTCTCTTGTTCGTGTTTGGTTATTGAAAGACTAGAAGTATATATAGTTTGAAACTATGTAGCAAATAAGGCAAGAATCATAGTTAAGCAGTAATTATGGAACTATGTACCAATCATAATCAAATCAGTATAAGTAATCCCTTTAATTAAGGAGTTACTTCAAACGGTAATATGCAGACAATAAATAAAGAAGGAAATCATATAAGACTGAATATAGTATATAAGGAAATAGTTTTAGCATCACATAAGTACAAAACATGTAATAGAGGCTGAGTTCGGCAAATTCTAATTAAGGAAAATATTTAGGAATCAGTTGATAGCATAGTCGACCATAAAATAAGGCAAGAAATATTTTAGAAGTTTAAATCAGTAAGGAAATCATCACAAGAGATTGGTGAAAGGTATCAATTACAGGAAATTAGGGATTCAAACAGGAGTAGCATTAGCTAAAGGTAATTAACATAATTGGCAAACACATAATAGGCAAGGGAATCAAACTCGGAAACCCTAATAGGCACAGTAAGGTAAAAGAGTCACATAAAATCAAGGGTTCGAACTAGAACTTGGTAGATGATTAAAGAGATTAACCTAACAAACATTATATAAGCGGGAGAAGCAGAGAAATAAGAGCCTTGATGAACATAATGGGATAAAATCACATAAACTCAGAACGCTTATGAGAAATAAACACACAGACAGGTTAAACGAACACATTATCAAAGCCAGACTCAGATACCTAGGATTTAGGGTTAAGAAATTTAGGGTTTTAAACATAAATAACTCAGATAAACGTTTGAACATAATGAAAATCACAGGATAATACTAAAATCGGAAGGAAAACCATTTTTAAAAGGGGTTATGAAACCCTACTTTGAAGACGAAGACTGTTCAAAGTAGGAAAGATTTTTATTTTGAAAAAAAACGTGTAGAAAAGCTTAGTAATATCGTAGATCTAAGGAAGATCTAGAAAAAAATCGAAAAGATATAGGGGTTAGGGTTTCGTGGAACCCAGAGAAGTAAGAAAACCTCAAAGACATCGTCAGCTCAAGCCGGAAAGGTTGTAGCTCTTACTCAAACGGCCAGGGGAGGCCGGAAAGTGGCTTGAGGGACCCTGAGAGGTGAGTGAACCGCTCCAAGTTTGCTTGAGGGCTTTAGAGCATCACTGGATTAGTGCAAGATGAGCAAATAACCATGAGATGATGAAGAGCCATGGTTTCCGGTGAGAGAACCAGCCAGAGAAGATGAACGGACTCATCGAAAAGGGGAATGAGGGGAAGGTTCTAGAGAGAACCAGAGAGAATAGGGAGAGGTAGAGAGAGAACGAGAGATAGCAAATGAGGGGTCGGCTAGAGGGTAATAGGGTTTAATTAAGGTAACGTTGATCTGGACCGTTGATCTCATTTGATCAACGGTTCAGATCATGTATGGGGTTGGGCCGGGTTAATTATGGGTTTTGGGTTGGGTTAAATATGGGTTTTGGGTCAGGTGGGGTTGGGTTTAGAAATTGGCTAAAATTTAAATAAAATGGGCTAAACGTTAAATACCCTTTAAAATAAGATAATTTATTAATTAAAATAGCTAATAATTGTATAAAATGAGATTTTAACCCAATAAATGAAATTAGGATAATTAAAAAATATAAAATGATCAGTTGTTGCTTTTAAATGGTATAAATGCACATTTGTGCTATAATTGCAAAAAATGTTATAATTAGCTAAATAATGCCAATATTGGCCAATTTGTGAAATAATTAAATCCCAATGGAATTAAATAGGATCATGAATAATACATTGAGTAAGAAAATGTCTTGAAATTATTTATAACATCATTTATGAATGATTATGGAATATATAATATTAAGTAAACAGGAAAATAGTTTGATAAATATACGGAAAATTATGGGAAAATATCAATTACTATAGAGAGTGATTTTGAAGGTATATATGCAAATTTGAAAATAATTTGAGAAAAAATTGGGTATCAACAGTACACATATCTCAAATTTAGTTCCATCTATAGTTGGGAGCATTTGGAGCAAAGTTTCTTAATAGTTTCTATAGCACAAGACGCATCGTAAGCATGATTGAAGTTATAAAAGCTTGTCAAAAAAAGAATGAGCCAGTTATTGACTTCATCAACCGCTGAAGGAGCCTAATCCTCAACTGCAAAGATCACCTTAGTGAAACTTCTGGGATTGAAAAGTGCATCCAAGGCATGCACTGGGTCTTTGTTATAAATTGCAAGGCATAAAGCCTAATACATTTGAAGAGCTAGAAACTTGTGCTCATGATATGGAGTTGAGTATGGCTACAATTGAGGACCAACAATCACATGTGCTTGAGCCTTACGATGAGATAGAAGTAGACGAAGACAAGAATGGGGGCAAGTATTCATCTGAATCTGAAATCGAGGAGTTCATGCATGTCACCATGCTCTTTAATGCACGAGCTTAAACTGCAAGTTATGATGCTCCTTAACGCAAGAGCCTAAACTGCAATTTATGATGCTCCTCAACGCACAAGCCTAAATTGCAAGTTACGATGTTCACTGACACACGAGCCTAAATTGAATATCAGGAAGCTCCTCAAGTTCGAGCTAAACTTCAAGTTTCAAAACTCCCCAGATTTGAGCTAAATTTTCAAGTTTAAAAGTGTCACGACCCAAATTTTCCCTCTATGAACTGTCGTGACGGCACCTAGTCTCTACGACTAGGTAAGCCTAACACTATGCGGAAATGAAATGAAAGCATGAGCATTATAGTGACAACAGTCAAAATAAGCAACTAAATGCCACTCGGCATATACAATTATCCACTTCTGAAATGTACAAAAACACTCCTAAGACCCGGAACACCGTAAGTCACAAGCTACTAAGAAGTATTAACTGTTTTATACATCATTTTCTATATTAAAAAAAAGAGGGGAAGATGAACATAAGGGGAGAGAGGGGAACTCCGAGGATCTGCGGGCGCGGGCAGATGTACCTTGAAGCATCTTGCAGCAGCGACTGTAACTACGTACGAGGATGGTAAGAAGAACCTAGATCTGCACACAAAAACATGTGTAAGAAAGGGTGTGAGTACACCACAATGGTACCCAATAAGTTCCAAGCCTAACCTCGGTCGAGTAGTGACGAGGTCAGGTGAGGGCCCTACTGGTATATATAAGTAATAAAGCAAGGTAAGAATGAAATATTACAGTAAAAATAAGTACTAAAATTAAACAATAAAGAGATCATAGAAAGATAATGGCTCAGTACATAGAAATGCGACAGGGGATCTCCTGAGATACCGCATTGTAGTCCCAAACATAAAATTGCAGGAGGATCTCCCAGAATACCGTTCATTAGTCCCACGGTAAATATGCAAGACTGGGGGATCTCCCGGAATATCGTTCTGTAGTCCCAAAGTAAATATGTAAAACAAGGGAATCTCTCGGAATACTGTTTCGTAGTCCCAAAGTAAATATGCAGCCCAAACAATAGAATTCAATAGTTGCAATACAGAATCCTACAATTCAGCCTAAGTAGAAGATAAGGTAAAACAGGTAAATTCACTAAAATATGTTGCACGTAGTTCAGATAAACAGTTAAGGCAAGTAGGCATGCTATTCTAGTCTAGCAGGATACTACACATGCTGACAAGATTCAAATAAGAAGGAAAACAGGTTATAACTTAGAAGAAACCGGGTTTTTACAACAATTAGCCCGTGTACGTACTCGTCACCTCACGTACACGTCGCCCGTATATCAAAAATAGTACCAATCCTAAGGGGAGTTCCCCCACACGAGGTTAGGAAATCCACTTACCTCGAACCAAGCTCAAATCAATATGAAACAATGCTCTTTCCACAAAAATCCGACTGCGAATGGCCTAAATCTAGCCAAAATCAATTACATAACATGAATACATCTACAAGGAACTAATCTAGCTACTAAAGTCAAAGCTAAAACAAGAAATTGGAAATTCGCCCCGAAAAGCCTCCCCAGGCCCACGTCTCGGAATTGGGTAAAAGTTTTCAAACATGAACACCCATTTACTCACGAGTTCACTTTTACCAAAATTATCCAAATTTGATGTACAAATCCCAATCAAAACTCGGAGATTCGGTTGGGAAACTTTTCCCCCATGTTCCTAACTTTCTCACCCAAATTCCTTATTTAAATAAAGAAAACAACAATAAATTAATGAAATATAACAAAAATGAGTTAGGAATCGTTACCCCAAAGCTCTCTCTGAAAATCCCTCAAAACATCACCAATTCCCGAGCTCTCAAGTCCAAAAATGAAGAAATGAATCAAACCCTCGACTTTTCCCCTATTTCTGCTAGTTGAACCATACCTGCAGTCCATTAACCGCTTCTGCGGCTAGAGCTCCACACCTGCAGAAGTTCATTAACCCCTTAGGCTCCGCACCGACGCACATAGACCCGCATATGCAGAACTTGGCTTCCTCCCCAAATCCGCTTCTACGATCACCTTTCCGCAGATGCGGCTCCGCTTTTGCGGTTCTCGCGTCGCATCTGCGACCACTGGCCCTCATGACTAAAAATGCACCTATGACCACTTTATCTCTTCTACGAGGCTGCACCTGCAGACTTCACACCACAGGTGCAAAAACACCAGAACCAGCAACTTGAGCAACTTTCCCAAGTCTAAATTCAATCCGTTAAGCACCCGAAACTCACCGGAAGCCCCTGGTACCTCAACCAAACATACCAACCAATCCTAAAACACCATACGAACTTAGTCGAGCCCTCAAATGACCTCAAACAACTCTAATATCATGAATCGTCCTCCGATTCAAACTTAAAGAACTTAGAATTTTCCAAATTCGACAACTAATGCCGAAACCTATCAAACCATGTCGGATTGACCCCAAATTTTGTACACAAGTCACATTCAACCCTACGGACCTATTCCAACTTCCATAATCGAAATCCAATCCCGATATCAAAAATTCCACTACCGGCCAAAATCTCCAAAACTTCGACTTTCACCATTTCAAGCCTAAATGAGCTACCAGTCTCCAAAACACAGTCCGGACACGTCCCTCAATCCAAAATCACGTAAAGGAGCTAATGGAATTGACGGAACTCCATTACGGAGTTGTCTCCACACACTTCTGACTACAGTCCAAATCTTAAGGCTTAAATTCTCGTTTAGGGACTAAGTGTCCCAAAACACTCCAAAAACCAAAACGAAACCCCCCTGCAAATCACAATAGCATAAATAGGTAGGGGGAAAGTAGTTAATAAGGAATCGGGGCTATAACTCTCAAGACGACTGGCTGGGTCGTCACATCCTCCCCCTCTTAAAACAATTGTTCATCCTCGAATGAGCATAGAGACATACCTGAAGCTGTGAAAAGATGAGGATAACGGCTACACATATCCCGTTCGGTCTCCCAAGTCAACTCCTCGACCGGCTGACGCCTCCACACAACCTTTACTGAAACAATGTTCTTCGACCTCAACTTCCGAGCATTCCGCTCCAAAATAGCCACCGGCTCAACATCATAAGTCATATCACCATCCAACTGAACTGTGCTGAAATACAAAACATGGGACGGATTGCCAATATACTTCCGGAACATAGAAATATGAAATACTGGATGCACACTCTACAAGCTAGGTGGTAAAGCAAGCTTTTAAGCCACCTCCCTTATCCTCTGAAGTACCTCAAAAGGCCCAATGAACTGGGGGCTCAACTTGCCCTTCTTCCGGAATTGAATAACACTTTTCATGGGTGATACCGTCAGCAGAACCCTCTCCCTCACCATGAAAGACACATCACAGACCTTCTTGTTCGCATAGCTCTTCTGCCTAGACTGCGCCATACTAAATCGTTCCTAAATCAATTTCACCTTGTCTAATGCATCCTGGACCAAGTCTGTACCCAAGAGCCTAGCCTCACCTGGCTCAAACCATCCCACCGGAGATCTACACCGCCTCCCACATAAGGCCTCGTATGGAGCCATTTGAATGCTTGACTGATAACTGTTGTTATATGCAAACTCTGTGAGCAGCAACAACTGGTCCCATGAACCTCCAAAATCAATGACACAAGCGCGTAACATGTCCTCCAACATCTGGACAGTGCACTCGGCTTGTTCGTTCGTCTGAGGGTGAACGCTTGTGCTCAACTCAACCTGAGTACCCAACTCTCGCTGCACGGCCCTCCAAAACTGCGTTGTAAACAGTGCCTCTATCTGAAATGATAGAAACTGGAACACCATGAAGGCGAACAATCTCTTCGGATGTAAATCTCAACCAACCGCTGATAACTAGGGATTATAGTTCATTTTACACTCCTTCTTGCTTGAGTTTTTATTAAAAAGGCATACAAAATAGTCCCAAAAGGCTTACATGTTGTACTTGTTTGCATGGTTTGGTCCAAAAGATGACAATTAGTCAAAACCAGCTCAGAAGGGAGTGAAATATGCACAAGTACCAAGAACATTGAAGAGATTCAGAGAGATGAAAATGTCAAAAACTCAGGCAGTGCGGCCGAAAAACAATTTGTGCGGACCACAATGGTCTCACCGTGGACGCAACCCACTTTGTGCGGTCCGCAATGCTGAGATTCAGAGAGATTGGTAGCTTGGAGGGTTAATGCTGATGCGGTTCGCAACCTTTTTGTGTGACCGCAATAGAAGACACCGCGGTCGCGGTGCATTTTATGCGGCCCGCGGTGGCCAAGTTCAGAGAAGCATATTTTGAAGCCTAGAAGCCTCACCGCGACCGCACTCCATTTCTTGCAGTCCGCGGTATCCTTGTAGGGGTATTTTTGTCCAGAAAATTCGGCCTAGTATAAATACTTTCTTTTCCCATTTTTAGGTCAGCTTTTGTAATCTAACTTTCACAGGAGCTCGTGAACGACTTTATTAGGCCATTTTGAGTAATTTTAGAGTTGATTTGTCATTGAATCTTTTATTATTAGCTTGTAATTAAATCTTATGGGTTATTCTTCACCTATTTCTTTGATTTCTCTCATTATCATGAGTAGCTAGACCCATTAGCTAGAGTTGTGGCTCAACCCTAGTGTGGGTATTTGATGGGTCTTTTGATTTAAGGTTTAGATGTTTATGGGTAGTTGATATTTGGACTGATTTGTGTTTTCCATGTAAAATTAGTGGTTGCAAACACTAATTGGTGTCTATTTGACTTGGGTTCTTCTTGAGAAGAGAACTTGAGTCTAGGAAAATCGATCCAACAAGGAATTGGGATGTAATCAAGAGATTGATAGTCCCAATTAAAGGTTTAAATCCAGAGATATTAATACCCGATTTGAGCCTATATTGCTTGCACAATCTCGACACCCAATTGGAATTGAGAGAATCAATTAGGGCAAAGTCACTCAAGCTACCGAGAGGTATAGAGTGGGTAGTTCTGTGAATTGTTTATATCACAATCCCCCAACATAACGTCTTTGCCTTAGGTTTTAGATCCCTTCAAGTATTCACCTAGGAGAAAGTCATAGCCCTAGTCCCTTTTATCTATTGAGAAAACATCCAAAAATATAATAGTTAGTTAATTTGCAATCTCAATCAGTTTAAAACCATAGCGGAATTACAAAACCCTTTGATGAGAAGTGCAACTGAGAGCACAACGCACCATTAGATCACTTTGGAACTCAACTCCCACATATATAGCTCCCTGTGGAAATCAATCCCGACCCTTCGGGTAAAAGCTGCATTGACCGAGTACTTGCCACTCTTTAGTGGTATAGGCAGGAGCCGATCACTTTTTGGCGCCGTTGTCAGGAAGCTTTTACGGTGTTGATTATCTACGTGAATAGTGGTGTAGTGTGTTTTCCCTTCCTTTTTTTGTTAACGTGTGTGTTGAATCAATTCAGATACTAATGGCGGATCCTTTGGGTAATATTGTTCCGGGGGAGGAGGTGTTTGACAATGGTGAAGATGAACTAAATCAAGTACCACCTCCAAGATGGGGTCGACAGGCCAATGTTAATGAGGATATTCCAGACCCTCCCCCGCATCCACCTCCGAGAGTTCCCCCTCGGGTATTTCCAAATGTGGGGTACGCGAGTGTTATTGTCCCGCCTAGGATCCGGGCAGGGAGCTTCCAAATCACAATATGAGGCTGACACTCTTGGAGCAGCGTGGGTACTTCACAGGAGCTCCACATCAGAATACTTATAAACATTTAAAGGGGTTCGTTGATACCTGCTGGGGGAGCAAGCAAATAAACATCTCAGAGGATGCATTAAGGCTTAGGCTATTCCCTTTCTCTCTCCGAGGGAAAGCATTAGACTGGCTGGAGCAACTTCCCAACCACTCCATATCCACATGGGATGAGCTAGCAGACAAGTTCATTGCAAAATTCTTCTCTCCTAGTCACATGGCAGCGCTTAGAGATGAAATATTGGATTTTAAGAAAGAGCCAAATGAGCCTTTGCATGAGATTTGGGAGCGCTACCGGACCATGGTAAAGGAGTGTCCAAACAATGACATGACTGAGGCCATGATACAGCAGACCTTCTACCGAGGCATAAATACCACCAATCGGTGTATGGTCAATCAATTGGCTGGGGGAAACTTCATGAAGCTATCATACAATGAGGCATGTGAGGTCTTAGATGAAATGGCTGACACTTCGTCAACATGGAAGAGTAGAGAAAATGTGCCTCAGGGTGATCCAAGTGTTAATGGTCTTCACAAAGAACTTCAAGAACATGGGCAAGCAACTGTCGAGCTTACCACCACCATGAATCAACTTGCTAAGGCTCAGCTTCAACAATTACAAAGGCCGAAGCAAGTGAATGCTATGGAGTGGGTTAATGTTTTGGTGAACAAGAGAAGACCTCGTGGAAATCAAATGCAAAACAACAATGTTCAAGGTGACCAAGGATCGAGTGGGTATAGTCAAGAGGATTCTTATGATGATCAAGATGAGGATGTCATGTGTGCCAACAATTATCAAGGACAAGGGACAATCAAGGCAACAACCAAAATTGGAACAATCAAAGGCAACGAAATTGGAACAATAACAACAATTCAAGCAATTGGGGGAACAACAATTCAAGCAATTGGGGGAACAATAATATTAACAATTGGGGTGGAAACGGTAACTGGGGGTCGGGATTTCAAAGGCCCCTGATGTACCAACAACCCAATAATCCACTCCCTTATTAATCACATGGCCAAGGTTCCTCAAGTAATGATATGGGTAGAATTGAGCAAATGTTCAAACAAATGATGGATCGCAATGCGGATTCGGATGCTCAACTTGCCTCCCATAACACCTCCATTCGAAATCTTGAAGTGAAAACGAGACAAACCTCTAACGCCTTGAACACACGCCCAAAGGGAGAACTACCAAGTGATATGGTGGTGAACTCTAAGGGTGGGAACAACAACAACAATACTGGTCACGCCATGGCGGTAACCACAAGGAGTAGATGAGGCGATGAGGCTAGTTCTTATAAACAATAGAGAGTTGTTGGTGATGAGGATGACTTTCCAAATGATGAGGTTCCTATTGAGGTTGAGCATGTAGTTGAGGAGCCAACAACTAGTGAAATAAGGATTGATATTCATGATCATGAGGAGGAAACTCAAAGTGACGTGAACCCGTCTTGGGAACACGTAATTGACATTCACGAGCCGGTTGTGTCAAAAGCAAAGACCCTATTTCCTAGGACTCCTCATCCTTATCCTCAAAGGTTGGCGCAGCAAAAGAATTATAACCAATTCAAGAAATTCATCGACATGATGAAAAGCTTATCTATCAATGTCCCTTTAGTTGAAGCTTTAGACCAAATGCCCGGGTATGAAAAGTTCATGAAGGACTTGGTCACAAAGAAAAGGTCAATGGAGTGCGAAACTATAAAAATGACTCACCAAGTGAGTGCAATAGTGCACTCAATGTCACCCAAGCTTGAAGACCCAGGGGCATTCACCATTCCTTGCACAATTGATAGCGCGGATTTTGCCAAAGCATTGTGTGACCTTGGAGCTAGCATAAACTTGATGCCATATTCGGTCTTCAAAGTTTTGGGGATAGGTCAACCTCGGGCTACTTCCATGCATCTTCAAATGGCGGATCGATCTATGAAGAGGCCTTTAGGAATCATTGATGAAGTTTTGGTGTGGGTTGAAAAGTTCATCTTGCCCGCGGATTTTGGTATCTTGGATTGTGAGGTGGATTATGAAGTTCCTATCATTTTGGGAAAGCCCTTCCTTGCAACAGGGAAGGCCTTAGATGACGTGGAGGCAGCTTTATTGAACCATGATGATATTGTGGTGGATGGCTTGATCGAGAGTACCAATGCTCTACAAGGCATGGGTTCTTACTCATATGGTCCTCGAAAGTTATCCTTGGATTTGGAGAATCGGAAAACTCCTCCGACAAAGCCTTCAATTGAAGAGCCACCTACATTGGAGTTGAAGCCACTTCCACCACACCTCAGGTATGAATTTCTTGATCCTTCTCGTACTTTACATGTTATACTTTCATCTTGACTAACCAAATTGCAGGTAGACTCTACTCTCAAAGTGTTACAAAGGAGGAAGAAGGCCATAGGATGGACACTTGCAAATATTCGGGGAATAAGCCCCACATTTTGTATGCACAAAATCATTCTCGAGGATGGAGCAAAGCCTTCCGTAGAACATCAACGGAGGCTAAATAAAGCAATGCAAGAAGTTTTGAAGAAAGAAATAATCAAGTGGCTTGATGAAGGGTTCGTCTACCTAATCTCGGATAGCGCTTGGACTTCTCCGGTCTAATATGTTCCAAAAAAGGGTGGTATGACCATGGTTAAAAATGACAAGAACGAATTTATTCCAACAAGGACAGTCACAGGTTGGCGTGTATGCATGGATTGCCGCAAACTGAACAAGGTGACTCGCAAGGATCACTTCCCATTGCCTTTCTTGGACCAAATGCTTGACAGACTTGCGGGTAGAGCTTTCTATTGCTTCTTGGATGGGTATTCAGGCTATAACCAAATCTTGATTGCTCCGGAGGACCAAGAAAAGACAACCTTCACATGTCCCTATGGGACATTTGCTTTTTCCAGGATGCCTTTTGGATTGTGCAATGCACCCGCTACATTTCAGCGGTGCATGATGGCAATTTTCACTGACATGGTTGAAGACTTTATAGAGGTACTCATGTATGATTTCAGCGTGGTTGGGGACTCCTTTGATGAATTCTTGAACAATCTTGATAAAGTCCTCGCTCGTTGTGAAGAAACCAACCTAGTGCTCAACTGGAAAAAAAATGCCATTTTATGGTTGAAGAAGGGATAGTTTTGGGCCAAAAAATCTCAAGGAATGGAATTGAAGTAGACAAGGTCAAGATTGAGGTCATTTCTAAATTTCCACCTCCAACTTCGGTAAAGGGAGTACGTAGCTTTCTTGGGCATGCCGGGTTCTACCGGCGCTTCATTAAGGACTTTTCGAAGGTGGTAAGTCCTCTTTGAAAGTTGTTAGATAAAGATGACAAGTTCCACTTTGATGAGAATTGCATGAGTGCATTTGAGTTGTTGAAGCACAAGCTAACCACCACACCAATTATCACCGTGCCGGATTTGAGCTCTCCTTTTGAGCTAATGTGTGATTCAAGTGATGTGGCGGTGGGTTCGGTTTGGGGCCAAAGGGTGAAAAATATCTTTCACCCCATTTACTATGCAAGCAAGACAATGAATTCCGCCCAAATGAACTACACCGTCACCGAAAAAGAGTTATTGACTATTGTCTTTGCAATGGAGAAATTACGTCCTTATCTTATGGTTGCCAAGGTCATAGTTCACACCGACCATGAGGAACTATGGTATCTCATGATGAAAAAGTATTCCAAATCTAGACTTATGCGGTGGGTGTTATTGCTCCAAGAGTTTGATTTGGAGATCACTGATAGAAAGGGGAGTGAGAACCAAGTTTCCCATCATCTCTCCCGTTTGGAGGAGCAAGGGCGACCTAGTGATGGGCTTGAGATTGAAGATAGCTTCCCGGATTAACAACTTCTCTCCGATACTATGCAAGAAATGCCATGGTTCACGGACATCGCCAACTACATTGTCACTGGTGTTGTCCCGTTTGAGCTCTCTTCTAACCAAAGGAAGAAGCTTAGACGGGATAGCATGGATTACTACTGGGATGAACCGTACTTATTCAAGATATGCAATGATGGTGTCATCCGGCGATGTGTGCCCGAAGAAGGTCACTTCTTGAGTCATGCCACTCCTCACCTTATGGTGGTCATCATGGAGGGGCAAGGACCGCTTCAAAAGTGTTAAGTTATGGTTTCTTTTGTCCTATTTTGTACAAGGATGCTAGTGAGTTGGTCAAGCGGTGTGATGAATGCCAAATAATGGATGGCATATCCAAGAAATATGAGATGCCTCTCACTACAATTCTTGAGGTGTATATTTTCCATAATTGGGGCATTAATTTTATGGGGCCCTTTGTCAGATCATGTGGAAACACTTACATACTCGTGGCGGTGGACTATGTTTAGAAATGGGTTGAAGCTGTGGCTTTGCCCAATAATGAGGCCCGAAGTGTGGTTAGTTTTCTGAAGAAGCATATTTTCAAAAGATTTGGGACACCCCGTGCCATCATCAGTGACGGGGGGTCACATTTTCGCAATAGGGCCTTCGATTCATTATTAACCAAGAATGGAGTCACTCATAAGGTGTCCACTTCGTACCATCCTTAAGCAAGTGGACAAGTGGAAGTGTCTAATCGTGAAATCAAGAATATTTTGGCCAATATAGTGAATGCTAATTGGACGGATTGGTCCCGGAAGTTTGATGATGCTCTTTGGGATTACCAGACCGCCTTCAAGACCCCAATCGGTATGTCTCCTTACCGGTTGGTGTATCTCAAGGCTTGTCATCTTCCGGTGGAATTTGAGCATAAAGAACTATGGGCTTTGAAGAAATTGAATTTGGATTGGGATACTGCTGCAAATCTCAGAGTTGATCATCTCAATGAGCTAGACGAGTTCAGATTTCATGCATATACTAGCTCGTCTTTGTACAAAGAGAAAATGAAGTATCTCCATGACAAATATGCCAAAGATCGGGAGTTCAAGGTGGGAGACTTGGTGTTTCTTTTCAATTCTAGACTTCGTCTCTTCCCGGGAAAACTCAAATCCAAGTGGTGTGGGCACCGGGTCAAGCATTATCTTGGAACATTTGAAGATAGCCACGTGGTCACTTTGATGAAATTCCTTTGAACTTGGTAACATGCATCGTGTCGCGACGTTAAATCAGGCGCTTCTTGGGAGGCAACCCATATGTCTTTCTTTGTATAGGATTTTCTTTTTAACTAACAGGTTGTGGGATGTTGTAGGATTGTTTTGATGCAGTGCAGGACTAAGTTGGATAAAAAAATGAGCTCTCTAAAGTTTGCCACCGCGGCCGTAATGCAATTTTGTGCGATCCGCGGTGGACCACTGCGGCCGCATAGCATTTCTTGCGGTCCGCAGTGTACATCTACCCAGTACCACATGATTCTGAGGACCGCGGACCGCGCTCCCATTTTGTGCGGTCCGCGGTGGGGAGGTAAAGTGGGCCCCAGGTCCTTTTTCTATAAATAGGGCCTGAGGCCCTCATTTAACACTTTTCGCTCTCTGCACCCTCAATAGTAAAAACAATCATTGTTCATCACTCTTTGCTTTACTTAACCTACTAAAATCTCATTCATCTACACTACATCTCACATCTGGTAATTTTAATTTTGTTTTCTTATTTTTATTTCTTTTATAGTTGTTTTTCTTCTTTTTCTTCCCTTTTCTTTCAATCAATGCTAGGGTTTGCTTAATAATAGTTAAATTAGGACTAATTAGTTTTAAAACACTGATTAAATACCTAGGGGATCAATAATATGTGATTTTAGGCTCAAATTGGGACAAAATTTTGAAACCCTAGGATTAGTGTTACTGCTCATTGCTCATCGCTGTCCGCAATGACATTTTATGGACCGCGATGGGATGACTTCAGAGAGGTTACAAGGTAAGGACCGCAGCCGTGATGGATTTTGTGCGGACCGTGGTGCCCTAATGCGGACCGCAACACCATTTTGTGTGGTCCGCGGTGGCCTTCTTCAGAGAGTGGGTAGTCTGAACCCCACCTCAGTGTGGACCGCAGTGCATTTTGTGCGGTCCATGATGGCCTTCTTCAGAGGGTGGGTAGTCTGAACCCCTCCTCAGTGCGGACCGCGATGCATTTTATGCAGTCTGCAGTACCTTCTTTGCGGCCGCATTTCATTTTGTGCGGTCCGCCGTCTGCATATTCTGCAAGTCTGCCTTCAACTGCATGCAACCTTATTCTTCACTAATTCATCTACTAAAAACCTTAAACTGAATTCCACTTGCAGACAATGGTTCAATCACGAGGCGGTGGTAGAAAACAACAAGGAAGAGGAGAGTCCTCTCGGGGGAGAGGAAAGGGAATTATCAAACTGACTCCCCAAGTCCGGCAAGCTATCAAAGCTACCAGGAAGACAATAAAGGCCATGGATAGAGCTGCTTCCCATTCGGGAGAGTATGTGCCCTCCCAGGAGGCATCTGATGCAGACTCCGTGCCAGAGTATGTCCTTAAATTTTCAGAAAGGATGAGATTAAGAGATTCACCTTCGGGCTCCCCTACTACACAAGCATCAGCACAAAGGTCTTCTGAGTCGTCTGAGGGCTCAGCTGCGGGCAGTGACAATGAATATTCTACCTCACCTACAGCTTCACTATCCGGTGAGCACTCCGCAGAAGAAGAGGGAGGGGGTGAGCCCCAAGTAGGAGGAGTGGAGAGAACAAGAAAACCGGAAGCATGGAAAGACATGTTTGTGAGCGGTCCAGCCTTTCACAAGTTCCAAGAATGGTGGCCCGAGAGGAAGTTGATACCGAAGCGAAAATTCATCACAAAGGACCTTTTGCCTCACAACTCCAATGTGCTGAAGCAGATCAAAGAGAGAAAAGGCTGGGACTATTTCTCATTCCAAGGGGTGGAGGCCAATGAGCACTTAGTCAAAGATTTCTACACAAATGTGGACCACATCAAAAAGGACACTAAAGTGACTAAGGTGCGAAATCTGACAGTGATGTTTGATGGAAAGACAATCAATGATTAGCTTGACTTACCGGAGGAGGATGAGACATTGTACTTAGAGAAGTTAGAGTTGGGGGAGGATTCCCGTACGTGGTTAGCAGAGCACTTGGAAATCCCAAGTACCACACCAAAATGGTTGACATCAGGAGTAAAAATTCTGAGGAGAACCCTGAACTTCGAAGCAAAAGGGTGGGAGACATTTGTGTGCAGTAGGCTAGACCCCACCACTCACGAAAACTCTCTTCCTCTCTCCCGAGCTGTATTGGTGGAATCAATCATGGTGGGGTACCCAATCAACATTGAGAATGTGATGTCCAGGGTGATTACACGGGTGGTGAGCAAAGGTGATAGATCCTACCCCTTACCAAATTTCCTGACCATGTACTTCGAGGATCTAGGGGTAGAGAAAACGAAATTTGATGTGATGATAAATCTGAAGGAACCCTTTTCCTGGTATAGCCAACAGGGTGATGACAACCCTTAAGGCAAGGGCAAATCCACTATTTTTTAATGGCCAGTCTGAAGAGCCAGTGGTAGTAGTGGCTCCTACTCAGCCTACCTCAGCCACCCCAGACATTTTTCCAGGACCCTCCACTTCTACAGCCCCAGCTATCCCCACATCTGCAGCATATCCTTTGACTGCCCACCGATTGAGCCAGAACCTTGCCAGTATCAACAACTGGATGCAGGCAGCTACTTCTAAGTTGTATGTACTTTCTACATCGGTGGCAGCCCAGACTGCACCTCCTCAGCCGCAGGTCCCACGATCAATGGAGGACACTCTCAAGGAGCATCCGGACTACAAGAAGAAGCTCCTAGAGAACCAACAGTTGATCATTGATGCAGTTGATTCTCATGGAAAGTCATTGAAAGAGCTTGTTAAGGAGACAAAGAAAATGAGAAATACTCGTGCTTCCAAGGAGTCGGTGAAGAAGTTGAGGGTGGAGGTAGAGAAGATGAAGGCGGATCACTTACCATTGGACCTGTTATTGCATGACCCGTCTGCAACAGCCCATCCTGAGCCAGAGCAGGAGGATAGATAGGCCAGCAAAGAGGAGGAGGGTGATTCCCCGAGTTGTTGATGATGTCATAGAGTTATCAGACCCGTAGGGAGATTCCGAGCCCCAGATGCCAGTACAGGAGCAGCCCCAGATTCCGGTACAGTCCCAGGTCCCAGAGGAGATACAGGTTACAGGGAGCCAGTCACAGGCTCTCGAGCAGTCCGAGGACCCAGGGACCCAGCACCAAGAGCCAATGCAGACGGAGGCCCAATAGGGAGTTTCTTTTTACTCTCTTTCTTTTATTCTATTTTGAGTTGTTTTTGATTAGTTAGCATTCAGGACAATGCTAGCTTTCATTTGAGGGGTAGCCCTATTTGGATGATTGTATATATGAAACTATTTCCTTTTATTACGCTTTTGTTTTTGGTATGTACATAATTTTACCATTTTAGTGTACTTTTCGTACTTTACAACTTTGGTCTGTATATAAAGTTACCTTCTGATGTATATATTCATTCCCTCTTATGTATATTCGACTAAATCCCCTCTTGTTTATATTTATTCTACTTTTCGCATTTTTCCTTTCATAGTTTCTTATTTTATTTTCGTAGCTTCTTGTTTTGAATTTCTGCGTGCAATAAGACTTTGGTTTTCTTAATGCCACGATTCTTTCCAAAGGTGAAATTTGTGTGAACCGGGTGGCTCTTCCCGATGATGGATGGCATTGACAACCTTCTTAAGGGTTTGAATCTATTTTGCTTTTTGCTTTTTGTGTGAATAGTAGCTAGTGAGTAATGGTGCCTCAAGCAAAGTTTCACTTGGGCCTAGTACATTTGCATTTGATCCTATTGTCAAAAACAAATTGTTGTGTATAGGATGGTGAAAGTTGTGAACTTGAGACTCTTGTGTTGGCCGATAATCATCAAGTGGTTCTTCGGGACTATTGTGTTGCTCAAATCTTAGCTAAGGTTGTTATGGACCCCCGACTCCGTTTCTTTAGCAATCCCATAGCTTGTGCGGTGAGAATTTGAATTGCAAGTCCAAGTCCCATGCCATTAGTCTAAAACTTGCCCTGAATGTTTGTCTAGGCGAAATCCTAAGTGTAGTTTGACTTGACATGTGATTATAGGCTCTCCTTGATCCGAATGATGTCTTGACAACTTCCATGGCCTACCAATGATAATATCCCTAGTCAACCTTTTTTAGCCTTAGACCTTTTTCTTTCAAAAGCCACGATACAAGCCTTTACTCGTTCTAACCCTCTCTTGGCACCCTATATTTCCTTAGCACAAGGCAAAAGCATAAGTTTGGGGGAGAGACGAGGAATGCAACAAAGTGAAAAAAGGTACAAAATGAAGAAAAGGAAAGGCAATGAAAAAGAAAGAAAAATCAAAAATTCAAAAAGAATGAACAATCTAGATGAAATGAAGGGAATCAATGAAAGAAAAGAGATGAAAGGTGTGGAATGTTTATAAAGGAGAAAAAGGTTTGAAATGAACAAGAAGGAGTGACAGTATGTCTCTCTAACCCCTCAGAAAGAGCTTAATGACTCAAAAAGTCAAGAGAATGTGCGCAAAAGTGAAATAAATGAAGTGCTTAAGGGAAGATGGAACCCACATAGACCAAATATTTCCTACCTTGAACCAAAAGCCTTCACTATATCTCCACAAAAGTCCTATACGATCTTGAGTTGAATGAAGCTTATATTAGTGGCGACTTACATGAAGGGCAAGCTTATGGTACTTAGAGCCGGACTTGAGACCTTTCTTTGAGATAGATGAGTGTGTTTCCAGTATCCTCGTTCTGAGTGATACAAAATAAAAGTGAGGTTTGCTTAGGGAGAGTTGAGGAGTATGAGTTTGGGTTCCATTGTGACAAAAGTAGTAGAAAGAGTTTCTTTGATGGGTTGAGCCAACTCTTGATGCTCTTGTGTCGCACTAAATCCATGGTGTTAGAAGGTCAAATGTTGTTAATGATTCATTTAAATTGAGGGCAATTGTCAGTCCCAATTAATGTTAGAAGAGGTCACTTTAGGGTTGCTGAATTTTCTTGGATTACTCTTAAGATGTGGGGCTTATTTTGCTTGCTTGAGGACAAGCAAAAGCTTAAGTTTGGGGAAGTTGATAACTAGGGATTATAGTGCATTTTACACTCCTTCTTGCTCGAGTTTTATTAAAAATGCATACAAAATAGTCCCGAAAGGCTTTCATGTTGTACTTGTTTGCAGGGTTTGGTCAAAAAGATGACCATTAGTCAAAACTAGCTCAAAATAGAGTGAAACATGCACAAGTACCAAGAACAAGTCCAAGCACAGTGCAACAGAACCACTGCGGCCGCATTCAATTTAGTGCAGTCTGCAATGAAGAGATTCAGAGAGATGAAAATGTCAAAAACTCAGGCAGTGCGGCCGCAAAATAGTTTGTGCGGGCCGCAATGGTCTCACCGCGGTCGCAACCCACTTTGTGTGGTCCGCAATGTTGAGATTCAGATAGATTGGTGTCTTGGAGGATTAATGTTGATGCGGTCTGCAACCTTTTTGTGTGACCGCAATAGAAGCCACCGCGGCCGCGGTGCATTTTATGCGGCCCGCCGTGGCCAAGTTCAGAAAAGTAGATTTTGAAGCCTAGAAGCCTCACCGCGGCCGCACTCCATTTCATGTAGTCCGTGGTATCCCTGCAGGGGTATTTTTGTCCAGAAAATTTGGCCTAGTTAATACTTTATTTTCCCATTTTTAGGTCAGCTTTTGTAATCTAACTTTCACAGGAGCTCGTGAACGACTTTATTAGGCCATTTTGAGTAATTTTAGAGTTGATTCGTCATTGAATCTTTTATTATTAGCTTGTAATTAAATCTTATGGGTTATTCTTCATCTATTTCTTTGATTTCTCTCATTATCATGAGTGGCTAGACCCATTAGCTAGGGTTGTGGCTCAACCCTAGTGTGGGTATTTGATGGGTCTTTTGATTTAAGGTTTAGATGTTTATGGGTAGTTGATATTTGGACTGATTTGTGTTTTCCATGTTAAATTAGTGGTTGCAAACACTAATTGGTGTCTATTTGACTTGGGTTCTTCTTCAGAAAGAGAACTTGAGTCTAGGAAAATCAGTCCAACAAGGAATTGGGATGTAATCAAGAGATTGATAGTCCCAATTAAGGGTTAAATCGAAAGATAGTAATACCGATTTGAGCCTATATTGCTTGCACAATTTTGACACCCAATTGGACTTGAGAGAGTCAATTAGGGCAAAGTCACTCAAGCTACGGAGAGGTATAGAGTGAGTAGTTTCGTGCATTGCCTATATCACAATCCCTAACATAACGTCTTTGACTTAGGTTTTAGATCCCGTCAAGTATTCACCTAGGAGAAAGTCATAGCCCTAGTCCCTTTTATCTATTGAGAAAACATCCAAAAATATAATAGTTAGTTAATTTGCAATCTCAATTAGTTTAAAACCATAGTGGAATTACCAAACCCTTTGATGAGAAATGCAACTGAGAACACAACGCACCATTAGATCACCTAGGAACTCAACTCCCACATATATAGCTCCTTGTAGAAATCGATCCCGACCCTTCGGGTAAAAGCTGCATTGACCGAGTACTTGCCACTCTTTAGTGGTATAGGCAGGAGCCGATCACTTTTTGGCGCCGTTGTCAGGAAGCTTTTACGGTGTTGATTATCTACGTGAATAGTGGTGTAGTGTGTTTTCCCTTCCTTTTTTTGTTAACGTGTGTGTTGAATCAATTCAGGTACTAATGGCGGATCCTTTGGGTAATATTGTTCCGGGGGAGGAGGTGTTTGACAATGGTGAAGATGAACTAAATCAAGTACCACCTCCAAGACGGGGCCGATAGGCTAATGTTAATGAGGATATTCCAGACCCTCCCCCGCCTTCACCTCCGAGAGTTGCCCCTCAGGTACTTACAAACGAGGGGTACGCGAGTGCTATTGTCTCGCCTAGGATCCGGGCAGGGAACTTCCAAATCACAAATCTGATGCTGACACTCTTGGAGCAGCGTGGGTACTATACTGGAGCTTCACATTAGAATGCTTATAAGCATTTAAAGGGGTTCGTTGATACCTGCTGGGGGAGCAAGCAAACAAACATCTCAGAGGATGTATTAAGGCTTAGGCTATTCCATTTCTCTCTCCGAGGGAAAGCATTAGACTGGCTGGAGCGACTTCCCAACCACTCCATATCCACATTAGATGAGCTAGCAGACAAGTTCATTACAAAATTCTTCGATCCTAGTCACGTGGCAGCGCTTAGAGATGAAATATTGGCTTTTAAGCAAGAGCCAAATGAGCCTTTGCGTGAGATTTGGGAGCGCTACCGGACCATGGTAAAGAAGTAACCAAACAATGACATGACTGAGGCCATGATACAGCAGACCTTCTACCGAGGCATAAATACCACCAATCAGTGTGTGGTCAATCAATTGGCTAGGGGCAACTTCATGAAGCTACCATACAATGAGGCATGTGAGGTGTTAGATGAAATGGCTTACACTTCGTCAGCATGGCAGAGTAGAGTAAATGTGCCTCAGGGTGATCCAGGTGTTAATGGTCTTCACAAAGAACTTCAAGAACATGGGCAAGCAATTGTCGAGCTTACCACTACCATGAATAAACTTGCTAAGGCACAACTTAAACAATTACAAGCGCCGAAGCAAGTGAATTCTATGGAGGGGGTTTATGTTTTGGTGAACAAGATAAGACCTCGTGGAAATCAAATGCAAAACAACAATGTTCAAGGTGACCAAGGATCGAGTGGGTATAGTCAAGAGGATTCTTATGATGATCAAGATGAGGATGTATTGTATGCCAACAATTATCTAGGACAAGGTAACAATCAAGGCAACAACCAAAATTGGAACAATCAAAGGCAACAAAATTGGAACAATAACAACAATTCAAGCAATTGGGGGAACAATAATAACAAACATTAGGGTGGAAACGGTAACCAGGGGTCGGGCTTTCAAAGTCCCCCGATGTACCAACAACCCAATAATCCACCCCCATATCAATCACAAGGCCAAGGTTCCTCAAGTAATGATATGGGTAGAATTGAGAAAATGTTCAAACAAATGATGGATCGCGATACGGATTCGGATGCTCAACTTGCCTCCCATAACACCTCCATTCGAAATCTTGAAGTGAAAATGGGACAAATCTCTCACTCCTTGAACACATGCCCAAAGGGAGAACTACCAAGTGATACGCTGGTGAACCCCAAGGGTGGGAACAACAACAACAATACCGGTCACGCCATGGCGGTGACCACAAGGAGTGGACGAGGCAGTGAGGCTAGTTCTTCTAAACAAAAGAGAGTTGTTGGTGATGAGGATGACTTGCCAAATGATGGGTTCTGAAGAGTATGTAGTACCAACTAGAATGAAGTGCGCGGACTTGGTCAGTCGATCCACAATAACCCAAATAGCATCGAACTTCCTCGAAGTCCGTGGGAGCCCAACTAAGAAATCCATGGTGATCCGCTCCCACTTCCACTATGGGATCTATAACCTCTGGAGCAAGCCACCCGGTCTCTGGTGCTCATACTTAACCTAGTGACAGTTGAGACACCGAGCCACAAACCCAACTATATCATTCTTCATCCTCCTCCACCAATAGTGTTGTCTCAAATCCTTGTACATCTTCGTGCCACACGGATGAAGGGAATATCGCGATATGTGGGCCTCATCAAGAATAAACTCCCGAAGCCCATCCACGTTGGGCATACATATCCGGCCATGCATCCTGAACACACCATCAACACCAATAGTCACATCTCTAGCATCGCCTCACCGAACCCTGTCTTGAAGGATGACCAGATGGGGGTCATCATACTGACGCTCCCTGATACGATCATAAAGGGAATACCTAGAGACCACACAAGCCAATACCTGAATCGGCTCCAAAATATCCAACTTGACAAGCTGGCCAGCTAAGGCTTGAACATCCAATGCTAAGGGTCTTTCTGCTTCTGGAAGATATGCTAAACTCCCCGCCCGGCGACTCAAAGCATCGGCCACCACATTGGTCTTCCCTGGGTGTTACAAAATGGTGATATCATAGTACTTAAGTGGATCCAACCACCTCTGCTAACGCAAATTAAGATCCTTTTGCTTGAACAGATGTTGCAAACTCAGATGATCGGTGTAAATCTCACAAGGCACACCGAACAAATAGTGTTGCCAAATCTTCAGGGCGTGAACAATAGTTGCCAACTCAAGGTCGTGGACCAGATAGTTCTTCTCATGCACCTTCAATTTTTTGGGTGCGTAGGCAATCACCCTAGCGTCCTACATTAACACCGCGCCAAGACCACTCCGCGACGCATCACAATATAGGGTGTAAGACCCCGAACCTGTAGGCAATACCAATACTGGGGCTGTAGTCAAAGTTGTCTTGAGCTTCTGAAAGCTCTCCTCAAACTCCTATGTCCACCTGAACAAAGAACCCTTCTGGGTCAACATGGTCATAGGTGCTGCAACATATGAGAATCCCTCTACGGAACGGCGGTAATACCCCGCCAAACCAAGAAAACTGCGGATCTCCATGGTTGATGATGGTCTAGGCCAACTCTGCACTGCTTCCACCTTCTTCGGATCCACCTTGATCCCATCACTCGATACCACATGCTCCAAAAATGCCACTGAGTCTAGCCAAAACTCACACTTGGAATATTTTGCATACAACTTATTTTCCCTCAAAGTCTAAAGCATAGTCCTCAGGTGCTGCTCATGATCCTCCCGAGTCCGGGAGTATACCAAAATGTCATCAATGAATACAATGAAGAACGAATCAAGATAAAGCCAGAACACACTATGCATCAAATGCATAAAGGCTTCTGGGGCATTAGTCAGCCCAAAAGACGTCACAAGAAACTCATAGTGATCATATCGAGTCCTGAAGGCAGTCTTCGGGGTATCTGGCTCCCGAATATTCAACTGATAATAGTTGAACACAAGTCAATCTTGGAAAACACCCTGGCACCTTGTAACTGATCAAATAAGTCATCAAAGCGAGGCAATGGGTACCTGTTCTTCACTATAATTTTGTTCAGCTGGCGATAATCAATACACTTACACATAGAATCATCTTTTTTCTTCACAAAAAATATCGGAGCACCCCAATGTGACACACTGGGCCGATTGAAACCATTATCAAGCAACTCCTGCAAATACTCCTTCAACTTAGGAGGAGCCATATGTTATGGAGGAATACAGATGGTCTAAGTACCCAGCAACAAATCAATGCCAAAATAAATATCTCTGTGGGGCGGCATGCCCGGAAGATTAGCTAGAAACACATCTGGAAATCCTTCACTACTATCAATCACATAAGCTAGATACGCGTCACGCCCCTTCTCAACCATTCATTGAGAATTAAGAAATGAAATAACTCTACGGGGTGTATACTCTAAGGTACCCCTCCACTCTAATCATGGTGGGCCTGGCATAGCCAGCGTCACGGTCTTAGCGTGACAATAAAGAATAGCATAATGGGACGACAACCAGTCCATGCCCAAGATAACATCAAAATATACCATGCTGAGAAATAATAAATTGGTTGTGGTCTCAAAACCATTAAGAGCAATCAAACAGGATGGATATAAGTGGTCCACAACAAGAGAATCTCCCATAGGAGTAGAAACATAAAAACGAGAACTCAAAGAATCCCTAGGTATGCCCTAGTGTGAAGCAAAATAAGAGAACACATATGAATAAGTAGAGCCAGGGTCAAATAATACTGACGCATCTCTATGACAGACCGGAATAATACCTGTGATGACAGAGTCAGAAGCAACTGCCTCTAAACGAGCTGGAAGAGCATAATACGTACCTTGGCCTCCATCGTTAGGGCAACTTCGGCCTCCCCAACCTCCACCTCGAGCTGGTTGAGCAGGTGGGGTGGTAGGTGGTGCTGGAAGCATGGCCGGGGGACCCGATGGAGCACATGGTGGCTAAGAAGCATGTGGAGGTGCACCCCTCCTAACTCTGGGAAATCCCTCACCATATGACGAGTATCACAACACTCAAAACAACCCCTCGGAGAACACAACGGTTGTGACTGGCTCGGGACAGGTCTGCTAGATTGGCCGCTAATAGCACCCCCGAGCAGGAGGCACACTGGATACTGGCAGTGCATAATAAGGCTCATGAGGCCTAGAAGAGGCTGGAACATCGCTGGCTACAGGAAAAGATGAATGAACAGACTCACATTACCTCTACCATGGCGAGCTTCTAGGGCACGAGCTCCAGAATAATAACCAGTCTCCCGAGACCTCTTGGACTCTCTCCCCTCTCTGTCCCAGGCCAACATCCCCTCCAATCTCCTGGAGATACTCACAACCTGCTAATAAGAGTTGTCAATCTCCAACTCCCTGTCCATACTGAATCTGATGTTGGGTTGAAGCTCCTCAATAAAGCGACGGACCCTCTCCCAAACAGTGGCGACCAAGGCCAATGCATGTTGGGTCAACTCACTGAAATGAACTGCATACTCCGACACAGTCATAGAACCCCGGCGCAACGGCTCAAACTCTACGCGCCAAGAATCCCTGAGGCTCTGAGGAACATACTATCGCAAATACATATATAAGAACTGAGTCCATGTGAGTTAGGTTGCCCCGTATGGACTACTCAGCTCATAAGCATGCCTCCACTGATAGGCTTCTCCTCTAAGCTTGAAAGCGGTAAAAGAAACCCCACTCGTCTCCGCCACGCCCTAGTGCGAGACACTCCTCTAAAAAGCCTTGAGCATCCTCTGAATCTAACCCGTTGAAGGTAGGTGGGTGGTACTTCTTGTACCTCTCAAGTCTAAGTTGCTCTACCTCAGAAGCAGTTGTCTTGGTCTCATGCTGAACCGGAGCTACTGGTGGCATAGGAATAAAGTCTAGGGCCAGATCAACCTGGACCCTCTGCTCAGGAGTACGGGTTACGGGAGTCTGTGCCCCTCCCTCGGCCGGAGATATGGCGGGAGCTAGTGGAATTAGTCCAGCCTAAGACAAAGTGCTGAACATGCTCATGAACTGAGCAAGAGTCTCCTGAAGGGCTGGTGCAGCAATAGGAACCTATGGTGCCTGCCCTCCAGCTGAAGCTGTTGGGGGCTCCTCTATCACAGCTCGCGCAGGTGCTCTGGCTGCACCGCATGGTCATCCTCTACTCCCGCTCGAGACTCTAGCGGCTCTAGCAAGGGGCTCGGTTGCCTGGTCATCAGATCTCCCGGTACGGCTCCTCATCATCTTTGAGAAAGAATAGAATAGAGAATTTTAGAATTTTGATGCCAATAACTCGCACGACAAAGGAAGTCAAAGAAGTATGATTGTTCCTAACAATTCTGTAGATTCTAATAAACCAGCTTGTGACTCACGATACCTGTGAACCTAGAGCTCTGATACCAACTTGTCACTACCCAAATTTTCCCTCTGTGAACTATCGTTACGGCACCTAGTCTCTACGACTAGGTAAGCCTAGCACTTTGCAGAACTGAAATGAAATCATGAACATTAACAACTAACAGTAACAATAGTCTAAATAAGAAACTGAATGCCGCTCGACATATACAATTATCAACTTCCGAAATGTACAAAAAACACTCCCAAGACCTGGAACACCGTAAGTCACAAGCTACTAAGAAGTCTTAATTGTTCTATACATCATTTTCAATAGAAAAGAGGGAAAGATGAAAATAAGGGGATAGAGGGGGACGCCTAGGATCTACGGGCGCGGGCAGATCTACCTTGAAGTCTCCGGCAACAGAGACTCCAACTACGTACGAGGCTGGTAAGAAGAACCTGGATTTGCACACGAAAATATGTGCAGGAAAGGGCATGAGTACATCACAATGGTACCCAGTAAGTGTCAAGCCTAACCTCAGTCGAGTAGTGACAAGGTCAGGTCAAGGCCGTACTGGTATATATAAGCAATAAAGCAAGGAAATAATGAAATATCGCAGTAAAAGTAAGTACTTAAATTAAACAAGAAAGAAATCATAGAAAGATAAAAGCTCAGTACACAGAAATGCGACAGCAGATCTCCCGAGATATCGTCTCATAGTCCCAAACGTAAATGTGTTAGGGGGTTCTCCTGGAATACTGTTCTGTAGTTTTCACGCCCCGAACATGGGTGGGAGAGACAAGCACCCGGTGCCTCGCCTATCCTTGCGTACCAGCTTGCAACTAAGGGATTCTAAACATATAATGTCATACTTTGGCCATGGGACACATTGCAAGACAGTTTGCGAACGCTGACTAAACATTAATATCACGATGGGCCGACATGTCCGTCATAACCACTACAACTAGCAAACCTACAAAATATACATACAAGGCTTACAAGCCAAACATACTGCACTAATTGACAAGATATGTCTACAACCCTCTACTGATGGATGTATTGTGATCGGAACAGGGCCTCGACCTATCCATAATATATATATATACATACATACACAAGATGAACATAAAACTCTAGACCCGGCAACTCCGGAGGATGTCGAGCTTACCGATCAAACTGAACTCGAGAAACATCTACTGAGGAGGTCTACCCGTCTATCTGTCTGAACCTGCACGCATGAAATGCAGCGTCCCCAGCAAAAGGGAGGCCAGTACAAAATAATGTAGCGAGTATGTAAAGCAACAAAATAACTGAAAGTTGAAACTGAACTAATAATATAACAACTGAAAGTAACTGGGAGTCAAAGATAATATGAAGATATGCTTACTGTAGACGCGTGATTTTTTACCCTCCCAGATATTTTATATATTTTAGCATTTAATATTTAGTTTAGGCTTAATATCGTTATTTTAACTAGTTTTAACTCTTTTACTTAATTTCATCATAAAAATTTAAAAATACTAATTAATGTTATTTTTCTCTATTTAATTAAGGTATTAGGTATTTCAATAGTTATTATTGTAGGAGTTAATATTTTTAATCTAGTAGAGTTAAATGACCACCTTTAAAGGTAAATTTGGCGAACATTTAGCCTAATTCGAAACTAGCCCATCAACCCATTGGCCCAAAATAACCCTTAGCCCATTAACCTAACTTATACCCTAATCTTCTTCTTCCTAAAGATAGAACTTCAGCAAAAATAGGGGGAGGACACATGAAAAAGCAAAAAGAGCCGCCAGGCCTCCAGCTCCCTTCCGCCGGAATCCCCTCGCCGGCCAGTAATCCTCCCAACACCACCAGCCGCCGCCTGAGCACCCCTCCAGCTATCTCCCTTACAAACATACAATAAGAAAACAGCATCCCATCACCCCTACACCTCCCAACAGCCACCCTCAATCCCCATCCTGAGTTGCCGCCGGCCAAGCAGCATCCCTCCTTCTTCGTCTCCACCCTCAATCAACAACACTGCCGTCACCTTCCACAAAAACGACCAGACCAGACCCACCGGAATACTCCACCTTTTCTCCTCTCACCAAACCAGCGGCAGACCACCACCATGGACGCCGTTTAAAGCTCCAAAACGAGTCGCACATTAACGCCCAGCAACGTTTAGCCATGAAAACCAGTCCGGTAGAACCTCAAAACCAGTTTCGAAACATCTGTTAGTCACTCCAAAAATCGAGTTCAGTCCGTCGAATTTGCCGTCGCCGTCGAAGTCTCAGTCATGGTTTTGTGATTCAGTGGTCATCGCCCCTGTGTCGGAGCTTTTATCTGTTGCTATATGATTTGCTTTGGGGATAATATTATCAAAAGGTTCATTTTCTTTCACTTGCAATTTTATTCTGTCTTCTTATCTTTGCTAGTTGGAGTATGGTTTTAGATCTGTATTGTTTTCTTTGGTGTTATATATCCTCGTAATCACGTTGTTCGTTCCTTGATATTTAATCATCCATTCATTTGGTGTTATATTGATGTGCAAGACCATTGGGTAAAAACGTGCAATGATAAGGTGAAAAGGCATATAAATGGATTTCAATTCAATCACTAATATTTCCCTTCTGTTCGATGTATAATATTTGGGTACTTTTGGTATTTCAGTGACTTAGATACTTGGCTTTATTGCACTTTGGAGGGAGTAACAGATAATTTGATGATTGTTGTTCATTACAGGACTATATACTATGTGTTGTTCATTACAGGATAATAATTGTGCCTAAATTTTTAATTATTCGCATTTATTATTAGGCGTGTGCTAATCTATTATCATGGTTATGTACACGTTCGCGTGACATAATTGTGATTTCCCAAGATAAATCGAGGTATGCGTTCGTGCAACTTCGGTCAAACTTTCTTAACAATAACTAAGCGTGACAAATTGTGTACACGTACGCGTGACATGATTCGAGCGCCGATTTTCAAATAAAACTAAGGTACACGTTCACGTGACTTTGGCCAGAATATTTTTATTAATTGTGTACACGTACGCGTGACATGATTTTTAGCGAATTAATTAAAATGAGTACACGTACGCGTGACTCATCTCAGGATAATTTCTTAAAAGCGGTAAAAGGTAAAATACACATAGGTCCTAAAAATGAGTAATTAGATAATTTAAGCCAAGTATGAATTACTAAGCGACCGTGCTAGAACCACGGAATTCGGGAGTGCCTAACACCTTCTCCCGGGTTAACAAAATTCCTTACCCGGATTTCTGGTTCGCAGACAATATAAACAGAGTCAAAACTTCCTCGATTTGGGATTTAAAATAAACCGGTGACTTGGGACACCATAAATTATCCCAAGTGGCGACTCTGATTAAATGAATAATCCCATTTCGATTATTGTCACTTTAATTGTAAAAACTCCCTTATTACCCTCCCCGGGGGTAGTAAAAAAGAGGTGTGACAGCTCTGGCGACTCTGCTGGGGACAAGAACCCAGAATCTCTGGTTCAGGGTTCAAGAATTAGAGCTTTTTTATGTGTTTTTACTTGGCTTCATTGATTGTGATATTACTGTATTTTGTGGGCCTAATGTGCTAATTGCCATTCATTTACCGCTTTAATATTATTTGATCTATATTTAAATTGCTTCCTTACGCCACCCCTCTGAGTCTTCTAAAAAAATGGTGCACACATTCGCGTGGCCCGCTTTTCTATTAGAGGTCGTACCAAATAAGAACGAGGATGGACCAGCAACAAGGCTGGGTAGACTTTCGTGCTCCCGATACGTTGCCCCCACCTCGTCTCCAGCTGTCTGCTCGGGTACCCAGGTCTAGAACACATCTCTAGGTTTAAACTTAGAATAACAAAACCCCATGTTGGATCCTTAATAGAAACGATTATTTGCATCACGTGCATTTGACTTAGGGGACTCAACACAGGGGTTGGGTCCGTCTAGGACAGGTGTACCCAAAAATAAAAGATCATTTTGATGCATTTTATGTGCTACATGTTGTATTCCTCGAGGGTAAAATGTGTCATTTGGCGGACCAATAATGGTTGAGGGCAAATGAGAAAGAAAAGAGGGTTAAAACTGAAAATGAAGAAGTAGAGTCCAATTATATTTTTCTTTCGCAAATTTTTTTTTTCTTTCTGGAAAAAAAATGGAAATGGAAATGAAAAATCAAAAAAAAAAAAGATTTTACGCTTTTCCATCATTTTCCAAAAATCAAAAAAAAAGAGAAAAGAAAATCCAAAAATTACATGTTTCATCATTTTTCAAAAAGACAATGTGTTTTTTCCAAATTCATTTTTTGAATTATCTTTCGTATCCAATCTGCTCGAACTACGCAAACCTGATTCTCGTCTTTCGGGGCGCGATACATAGGCAACCCACATAGGGTCTGGTATTCTTAGTGAGTCTTAGGTTCTTGGATTCGCGGGGTCTTAGCCAAATCTTGCAAGTTTAGCCACATTTGGCCACGTAGGCCGTTTTTGCAAAATAGAGCTAGTTTTTCAAAGTGTCTTAATAACATGTCTTAGAGCGCGAAGTGTACAACAAGATATCCTCTCAATTCTAAGGTCTATCCATGTTGAATTTGCATGACTAGCCACTTTTACAAAAAATAACCCAATCATATTTGCATGGCTCAATTGGAAGTATTGTGGTCTCACACGTGTCTTGAATCACTAACTCTATTTGATCTTATTTTTCCCAAAGGTATGGATGGATCTATTTGTTAGATTTTGAGCATGACAGATACCCAGGACCATTTTAGTCAAGATCATGCCTACAAGAGTTGCTTGAAGAAAGTTTTTATTTTTGAGTCTATTTTATGTTGTCTTTTAATTTTTAGTCTTGTACAGTAGTATCGAGTTTGTCAGTCTAGTTAAGATTGTTGAGTCTTTTGTTATAATATTGCATGTGTTTATATTTGAAAAACCAAAAAAAAAAGGAGTTACAAATGAAAAATCCAAAAAGATTTTGTTTTTTTCTTAGCTTATTTGTTCATTACTTTTCTAGAACTACGCTTGGTCTGATTCATGCGGAACATGATACGTAGGAAACCTACATAGGGTTCGATCAAATCAATTCATTAAAAAAAATTATCAAAAAAACAGAGAAAAAAAAGGGAAATGAATTTGTGGGACTTGAGGCGAGAGAAATAAATTAATGATAATTAGAAAGAAAAGAGAGGAAAGAAAATGAGCAAGTCAAGAAGTGCTAGAAATGAAAGAAAAGAGGAGGCTGAAATGAACAAAATTGGGATGATGCCAAATGACCTTGTGACCCTCGAAGCCATCCATGAACCATTAATTGCTGCTAAGTGCATTACACACAACGTGATGTCTTATCTGGTAAATGCCCTAACGCTAACATGTTGGCTTTGTTTTGCTCCTCTGTGGTATTTTAATTGTTATCATAACAGAGGGTGGTTAGTTTGTGGCGAGTCATCCGTACAATACAAGGTCAAATAGCGAGGTAGCCATGACTGGCAAAGACTTGGACACATGTGTTGTTGACCCGCCCAAGGGGATTGTTGAATCAGAATCTGAGTTGAAAGAAGAGGTCCTAAAGTTGAAGGGACATATGACCGAAATATACCAAGCCTGGATTAGTGGGTGTCCTCTGTCATTGTACCCCGCTAACTACTCTGAAAGTTTTGTCACCATTCCGCCATTGTCACAAATCCAGATTCCTACTGCTGCTGATATCTCCCCACAACCTTTTCACACTCCACCCCCCAAAACCACCTCAAATGAGTCAATGAGCCACTTGGTTAAGACAATGTGATTGAAGTGGGTGAGGGTCCCAGTAATTTTGATGTGCAACTCAGTGGATAAGATCTCGAGCTTAGTAATTAGAAAGCACCACATTTCCTAGTCGGGAAGGAGTCTTGGCAGTTCATTTTGACATCTTTTCTACTATCTGGTTATTTCGGGGTTGTAATCTAGATTTTAACTTGTTTGTTTTGGTGATTCAAATCCTTCTGTCCTCTTTTTCTTATCTTTAGGTGTCTTGTTAGTTAGTTTTGTGTCTTTGAGTCTGTCATCTAGGTTTGTTTCGGTATTGTTCAAACCCTGCCATCCTTTGGTCAAATGAAATTTTATTTTTGTTATTTGCAATCTCTGTTTAGTTCTTTTCTTGTATATAGTTCGCTTCAGGCTAGTTCTAATGAGATGACATGCGTGCGGAGTTTTTAGCCAAATCTTGAAAGCCAATCTAATCATGGAATAATGAAACACGGTTTTAAATGTGATAAAGGATGCATTTGAGGAAACAAGTAAAGGTTCACGCATTCTAAGATAACCTGGAGCTTGAATTGAGTGAAACTGAGGCGATTAGTCTGGGAAATCAAGAGGTTGATGAGAGCATACAACAAGGTAGTGTCTCTCAAACAGTTTGTGGTAGATCAGTCAGTGTTGAAATGCATTCTTCCACATCAAGATGAAGCAAAAGGCAAGTTCGCCCCAAATTGGCAAGGGTCGTTCATCGTAACGAGAGTGTTGTCCAATGGTACATTGTATTTAACAGATATAGAAGAAAAATGTGTAGATATGGCTATCAATTATGATGCAGTCAAAAGATATTATGTGTGATTTCTTTGGTTCAAATTGTGTTTGTTTGTACTTGGCATGTTTTGAAGATTGGAATGACGAAGGCATTTTATCCTTTGTTACCCCTTTGAGCCTTATTTATTTCCTTTCATACCCCTCTTTTGGAATCAGTAGCAAAGTTCAGAAACACGGACACAAAATTTAAATAAAGAAGGAAAAGAAGAAAAGAAAAAATGAGAGAGAGAGAAAAAAGAAAGAAGAAAGAATGAAAAAAGTGGGGAAAAAAAAGAGAAAAAGAAAAAGAGAAAGAAGAGAAAAAGAGAAAAGTAACAACAAAAAAGGCAATTCCTATTACATGAACTACGTTCGACCTGATTCCTTTTAAGGATACGTAGGCAGCCTCACGATTTGGTCCCGTCCAAATAAAAATGCAAAAAGCCCCCAGGCAAAGAAACTGGGGCAGAAGTTGTGGCTATATAAAAGAGCTGATTCCAAAAGTTGTAATTGCTAACCCACTCAATTTTTTTTGAGCCTTTATCCTTTCTTTCTAACCCCATCCAAAAGCCTGCATTAAGGTCCAAAGAAAGACCTTTCGACCAATGTTTGAGAGTGCCAAGTCAAGCGAGGCAGAGATATGATTCACACCAGGGGCAACACTCCGTGCCGTACAAAGGAAAAAAAATAAATGAGAGAGTCTTATTGGTGAAAACCCTCAGGGGCACCGTAAGGCGATGGTAAGCTGAGAGAAATTAAAATGAGAGAGTCTTATCATTGAAAACCTTCATGGGCACCGTAGGGCGCCAGTGAGTTGAGAGATGAACAAATGAGAGAGGTTTGTTGGTGAAAACCCTTCAGGGCACCGCAAACCGAACAAGGTCAGTGACTTGGCGAAGAGATTGGGTTATGGAGGTCCCGGGCATGAGATATGACAACTGAAAGTTGATTGGTTGAACAGGCTGGGCTGATTAATCCGAAATGCATGTCATGATCATTGGTGCCAGTTGCCTCACCCAAATAAGTCTCTTTTCCTTTTTCTCCCACAAATAGTCATCTTGTTTCGAATTTTCTTCTTTATTCCTAATTCTCCAAGTCATTGCATTTCATTTCTTTTGGGATTATTTTCTTTAAGGCTTTACCAATGTCAGCAGTGTTTAATCAAGTAAAAGAAGGATTCCAAAGCTTACTACCAGCTTCCGAAATTGCACGAAGCAAAGTGCGGCCAAAGCATACCAGAAATAGCACAATGCAAAAAATGGAAATAAGGTGTTAGTGAAAGTTCAAGTGGTCGAGTGGTTTGTGAATGTTGTGGAAGATGCAGAGGTTCAAATGGGAAGGACAGAAATGTAAAACAACGGTTTGAGCAAAGGTCATTCGGGTCTTTCAAGGTCATATTGTTGAAATTCAGCCAGAAAGTCAAACAAATTCTTGGCCAAGTTCAAAGCAGCCAGTTAGAACAAAGCGCGGCAGTGGGAAGGCCATCCTCAGCAAGAATGCCACAAACTAACCACCACATTTTTCAAACTGATAAAGTTTTCTTTGATTGAAACAGGGGCCAGAAAACCTTTCTAATTTGCAGGGACCCTCCATGAGGAAAGCATGATTCAGGGGCAAGGAATTTTGTTCTTTCTACAGAGATCCTCCAGGAAGAGAGCCTGGCTCAGGTAAGTACATTCTAAGTTCTCAGGACCCTCCTAGATAATGGGATTTGATTTCAAATTTTCAAGGATTAATTTTAAGCTCTCAGGACCTTCCTGGATAATGGGATTTAGTTTTCAAGTTCTCAGGACCCGCCTGGATAATGAGATTTAATTTGAAGTTCTCAGGACCCTCCTGGACAATGGGACTTAGTTAAAATTCAAAACATCCATGAGTAACAAGATCTAGCATAAGCTCTACTTTGAGGAAATATAGTTGGCTTTAAAGTTTTCATTATTAAGATGAGATTCAATTTGAAAGTTTCAGGACCCTCCTGGATAATGGGATTTAGTTTATTCTTAGAGATTTTGGGTAACATAATTCGATTAACATTCACAGGTGTGCCCAGATACCAAACTGGGGCAAAACGTTTCTTTGTTTGTCTGTTTGTTGTAACCAGGCACCCACCTGGAGAACAAGGGAATACAGTTTCAAGTTGTGATCAGGCGCCCACCTGGAGAACAAGGGAATACAATTCAAGTTTCGGCAATCAGGCGCCCACCTAGAGAACAGGGGAATACAATTCAAGTTTTGGCAGTCAAGCGCCCACCTGGAGAACAAGGGAATACAGTTTCAAGTTTGGCAATCAGGCGCCCACCTGGAGAACAAGGGAATACAGTTCAAGTTTTTGGCAATCAGGCGCCCACCTGGAGAACAAGGGAATGCAGCTCAAGTTGTGGAAATCAGGCGCCCACCTGGAAAACAAGGGAATACAGTTTCGAGTTTGGCAATCAGGCGCCCACCTGGAGAACAAGGGAATGCAGCTCAAGTTGTGGAAATCAGGCGCCCACCTGGAAAACAAGGGAATACAGTTTCGAGTTTGGCAATCAGGCGCCCACCTGGAGAACAAGCGAATACAGTTTCAAGTTTTGGCATTCAGGCTCCCACCTGGAGAACAAGGGAATACAATTTCAGTTTTTGGCAATCAGGCGCCCACCTGGAGAACAAGGGGATACAATCCAAGTTTTGGCAATCAGGCGCCCACCTGGAGAACAAGGGAATACAATTCGAGTTGTGGAAATCAGGCACCCACCTGGAGAACAAGGGAATATAGTTCAAGTTTTTGGCAATCGGGTGCCCACCTGGAGAACAAGGGAATGCAGTCCAAGTCTCAGCAATCAGGCACCCACCTGGAAAATAAGGGAACCCATTTCAGAATTCAATCCGCATAAGAAACAACAGAAGCTCGCCCAAGAATGCGAGTCGACAATACGAGATGATCAACAGAAGTAGTCTCAATCTAGAATAAAAGAAGAAAAACAAAAAAGAAGTATCCAAGTGCAAAAGCGGAGACAAGATATGGATTGCTCAAGACATGACTGAGTCACAAGCTTTGCATGTCCCGTCGTACTTCGTCGAAGTCGTGGAAGAATAAATCAGCACCTGCAACTAGCAAGCGCCAAGGTTCAAATTTAAAGTCTGCATGAAGACCATTCAAGACTCAAGATCAAGCTTCAGAAGTCTTATAGATAGGAATCTTGTAACCCATAGTTGACAGGTTTAGTTAGTCTTTTTCATTTTTAATTTTGATGTAATAACAGGGCCGCGGAGCGGAACCTCGACGGAACGGAACCTCGATCGGCTTTTTCACCTTGGTATACTCCATCACTCATCCTACCTCTGAACTACACGTGGCCTGATTCCTTTATAGCCAAGGATATGTAGGCAGCTCAGATACCAGGGCTTGGTCACATTCTCTTTTCTGTTAGTTTTCGGTCTCTCTAAATAAGTGTCGGGTCAAAAATAACTTGTCTCGTCGTTCTTTGTCTGAAAACTCTTCATGTTTCCAGTCAAAGAGGGGCAGCTGCAGACGCGTGATTTTTGACCCTCCTAGATTTTATACATTTTAGCATTTAATATTTAGTTTAGGCTTAATATCGTTATTTTAACTAGTTTTAACTCTTTTACTTAATTTCATCACAAAAATTTAAAAATACTAAATAATGTTATTTTTCTCTATTTTATTAAGGTATTAGGTATTTCAATAGTTATTATTGTAGGAGTTAATATTTTTAATCTAGTGGAGTTAAATGACCACTTTTAAAGGTAAATTTGGCGAACATTTAGCCTAATCAAAACTAGCCCATCAACCCCTTGGCCCAAAATAACCCTTAGCCCATTAACCTAACTTATACCCTAATCTTCTTCTTCCTAAAGATAGAACTTCAGCAAAAATAGGGGGAGGACACACGAAAAAGCAAAAAGAGCCGCCAGGCCTCCAGCTCCCTTCTGCCGGAATCCCCTCGTCGGCCAGTATTCCTCCCAACACCACCAGCCGCCGCCTGAGCACCCCTCCAGATGTCTCCCTTACAAACATACAATAAGAAAACAGCATCCCATCACCCCTACACCTCCCAACAGCTAACCTCAACCCCCATCCTCGACGAGCTACCGCCGGCCAAGTAGCATCCCTCCTTCTTTGTCTCCACCCTCAACAAACAACATTGTCGTCACCTTCCACTAAAACGACCAGACCAGACCCGCCGGAATACTCCACCTTTTCTCCTCTCACCAAACCAGCGGCAGACCACCACCATAGACGCCGTTTAAAGCTCCAAAACGAGTAGCACAGTAACGCCCAGCAACATTTAGCCATGAGAACCAGTTCGGTAGAACCTTAAAACCAGTTTCGAAACATCCATTAGTCACTCCAAAAATCGAGTTCCGTCCGTCGAATTTGCCGTCGCCGTCGAAGTCTCAGTCATGGTTCTGTGATTCAGTGGTCATCGCCCATGTGTCGGAGCTTTTATCTGTTGCTATACGATTTGCTTTGGGGATAATATTATCAAAAGGTTCATTTTCTTTCACTTGCAATTTTATTCTGTCTTCTTATCTTTGCTAGTTGGAGTATGGTTTTAGATCTGTATTGTTTTATTTGGTGTTATATATCCTCGTAATCACGTTGTTCGTTCCTTGATATTTAATCATCCGTTCATTTTGTGTTATATTGATGTGCAAGACCATTGGGTAAAAACGTGCAATGATAAGGTGAAAAGGCATGTAAATGGATTTCAATTCAATCACTAATATTTCCCTTCTGTTCGATGTAAAATATTTGGGTACTTTTGGTATTTCAGTGACTTAGATACTTGGGTTTATTGCACTTTGGAGGGAGTAATAGATAATTTGATGATTGTTGTTCATTACAGGACTATATACTATGTGTTGTTCATTACAGGATAATAATTGTGCCTAAATTTTTAATTATTCGCATTTATTATTATGCGCGTGCTAATCTATTATCATGGTTATGTACACGTTCGCGTGACATAATTGTGATTTTCCAAGATAAATCGAGGTATACGTTCGTGCAACTTCGGTCAAACTTTTTTAACATTAATTAAGCGTGACAAATTGTGTACACGTACGCGTGACATGATTCGAGCGCCGATTTTCAAATAAAACTAAGGTACACGTTCACGTGACTTTGGCCAAAATATTTTTAATATTAAGGGCTATTAATTGTGTACACGTACGCATGACATGATTTTTAGCGATATAATTAAAATGCGTACACGTACGCGTGACTTATCTCACGATAATTTCCTAAAAGTGGTAAAAGGTAAAATACACATAGGTCCTAAAAATGAGTAATTAGATAATTTAAGCCAAGTATGAATTACTAAGTGACCGTGCTAGAATCACGGAATTCGGGAGTGCCTAACACCTTATCCCGGGTTAACAAAATTCCTTACCCGGATTTCTGGTTCGCAGACAATATAAACAGAGTCAAAACTTCCTCGATTTGGGATTTAAAATAAACCGGTGACTTGGGACACCATAAATTATCCCAAGTGGCGACTCTGATTAAATGAATAATCCCATTTCGATTATTATCACTTTAATTGGAAAAACTCCCTTATTACCCTCCCCGGGGGTAGTAAAAAAGAGGTGTGACACTTACCTGTTGATACTGACTCAACTATCTCAATATAGTAAGTGAAATAGTTGTCGGGCCTTATAAGGCTCGGTATATATATAACTGCTCTACCGTAGTAGGCTCTCTCATAGGCGTTCGGCAATACTAGGCTCTGTATCTCGGCCATTTTGGGCTCGCTCATAGACGCTCGGCCACAGTAGGGCTGGTATATAACTTACCATCTAATCAGAGGTTGCCCAATAGGGGCTTGCCCATCGATTATAGCACAATGGTTATGAAAATACTATATATATATATATATATATATATATATATATATATATATATATAGGCCATCTGCTCTCTTGACTGGAAGAAGACAATACTCAATTCAAAATGAAGTCCCGATAAGGGAGAATACAGTAACTTATGAGACTAGGATAATGTATATAAATTTGGGAGTATGAACTTCTCTTTATGTCTCGTTATCAAACACATGTAGTTATTGGATCATGTCAAATCAAGAAAGGTACCTGAGCCGATTCTCTTGACAATCCTTCCAACACATGTCAGTTGCGGCAACATGTAACGGCGGATCGAAATAGGGAAAAATCCATATGATATTCTTGAAAAAAATTGTACTGTGCTCTCTTATAATTGCAAAATCTCACGTTGCTTTGAATTGTTGAAGATCTTGCTTATGTGACTTACGTTTGTGACTTACGATTGTAACACACAAACATTTACGTATGTTTGAATGCATATAAAAATGAGTTTTTGTGACTTATGATTCTTAAGAATGAATATATGTCTCTCTTTTATAAAATGGGTGTGACTCACGTTACAAGTGTCTTTCCTTTATAAAATGGAAATGTATCGCAATGTTAAGACTTGACACATAATATAATGACTTAAGAATAACAATTCTTGGATTGCTTTGCTGACACGTGGGGATGTTTTGTCTTAACCACATTCTTTAATTAATCACCCCAACTCCTTAATTAACTACGTAACGTCTCATAACCCAATAATTAACCAATTACTCACATAATTAAGAATTATTTCAACTTACTTAAAATACCACTCACTTTTAACATACCTTATACACCTTACTATCATAGGCATGTAGTAACTTGTATAACACTAGTCCATAAATACCGGGTATTTTAGCTCGGGCCGTATTTTATCCCAAAATGTCAAACTTCGACGAAATTCATTTTCTTCGATTTTCTTATCCTCTCACCTTCACGAATTTACTCATCACTTGTTTGAAATAGCATAATGCTTATAATCTTAAAATAATCTCATTCCCAAACATACGTCGATTAACTTACGACGAAACTTTAACGTACGAAAAATGCGGGATGTAATATCTTATTTCCGAGCTTTTATCAATTTACTTATGGAGTACTTTTACGTACGAAAATATGTGGTGTAACATGATTCCCCCCTTTGGAACATTCGTCCTTGAATGTTGACTGATGCACTTATCATTCTCATAACTCGTAGCTCTTGCGAATAATTTAATACTCTTTCTGCCATTTAGGCTATTGTTCTTTTAATAAATCCAAAGGCCAGGGCATTCCCTCCTTAGATCTCTTTCTCACACCATGGTCTGTGGTCGGAATTCTTCTAATCTCGTAACTCTTGCTACCTTCTGTCATACTGCCTATACGACTTTTTCCTTGTATGTGCGCCTATGCGCTCTTCTCTCCTTTTTCCTCCAGTTTTTAGCCAATCTCTAGGCTTCACTTTGTGAACATATATAAATTTATGTCAAGATGTCCCTCTAGGCGTCATTAGCTTTACTTCATCTAAGTAGGCCATATTACACCATAAATCGTACTTCAATTTATCATTACTGAGGTCTGCTACCAAACTCCAGGTTACTCTTGTTGCTTATCCTATATGCATAAAGCTATGTCTTTTAACACTTCCTCATTACTGTTCATCTTAAGAATGATGGCCTAATCTCATTTCATACTTTTTGACTTTTGTCCATCCATTGTTGATTCACCTCAATATTTATCTACAATATACTAATAACTTGAAATGTTTTACGTAATACCTTGTCACTAGAGCTTACGTGCATCTAGGAAAAAATGATTAGACTGATCCACATTGGGGTGATACCATGCTTCTATAACTATATTTCATTGCATCCCAACGTGATTCATCCTATGGGGGTTATTCTAATATTGTACAACTCATGACATCCCATTTTTTTCTTTTTTTCTTCAAATCATAACTCAATCAAAGGCCCAAATGCCATCCTTTATTTATCACAATTACACCCTTATTTTATTACCAGGGTAGCATTTCATCACCAATAAATGCTATTAGTCTTAGACTCCTTTGAGTTTATTCAGGCTATAGTGAACTTTCTATAACTTAGAGAAACCATTACCTCTCTTGTTTTCATGGGCTTAATCCTGAGGACTTATACATCTTTCGTCACCTTCTCACCCGCCCTTTATTATCCTTACTCCTGTCATAAAACCTTGTCGCTTTACTATACTTTAGCTTGCGACCTATACATATCTATTTATACTACTCGCAACCTCCATTCAACTTGCTTGCACCATAGATTTCTTTATGTTATTCTGGAATGTCAAGCGAGACATTACATCGTCTCAAACTCTTTTGTACTCTTTTAACTAGAACTCTCGATACATAGAAACCATAGGCTGGAAGATATGCCACTGACGACGCTGTTATCACACCTGGATACTGAATCTCAGCGCTTCTAGTCGTCTATCTGAAGTATGGGTTATCCACAACCTTATGCATTTAGTACCTCATACGTTGTTCACCTTTACCTTACTTACCTTAAAATATCACATCAAATCTTCTATCTCTTTCATGACCTGCCTTCCATATAGGTATAATTCACATCCACGACTTGAAGCTCTATTATAATACTTGCACCTCTGGTGTATACACAATCCACTGGGAGCTTCATACTGACTTCTTATGAGGTTGGTACATTTCTAATTGGCTTTCTCGTAGAGCCGTTATAGAATATGGTTATTGTACTATCTCTTTTGTACTTCTGATATTAAGAGTGATTATGCAATGTTCTCAATCATGATGTCTATAGTTTTCTCGGTCCAATAATCAAACTCCTGATTTACTTAGTTGATTTAACTGTTTAGTTTCCTTTTCCCTCTGATCAACCTTTATGTAGGCTTAAGCTATCTTCCGATCTACGGCTCATGTCATTAGCTATTGCCATAGACTTTCATGGACGCTATGGAATATCCAGGATACAACCTTCTAACAATTCAATCCTTTGTCTATGTCCTGGACTCAATTCTTTCTTTTAACTTATACTGGAGTCTTCTACGGTTGTACGATTGTCAACATATATGCTGCATGGATGGATAATATTTCGAAATCTTAAGTGCATTCATAATGTAACTAACTACGGATCATTGATCGAATAATTCCTTGTGTTCCTTCTTAACTTTCTTTAAATGTAAGCAATTACTTTTCTGGTCGTTCTGCCACTTGTTGCATGCATACTTGGCTTATCTTAGTTCCCACGCACGCCGAAAGTTTCGTGCAATTCATATGATCTCGAATATTACTTGAGACTTTACTTCCCGTTCATTAGCCATGGTAGGTGCCACTTTCATTTGGCGTGCATACAATTTTGTAGTGAGACTATTTTTACATGATCATTTCTCCTTCAAGTTACTATGTTTAGGTTGAAGCTTTCTTCCTTATTTCCTCAACTAGACTTTCATTGTAGTACTTAAGGAGGACCCTCTGATTCTTGCAAGGCTGCAAGCTTATTACATCGTATACTCGATGAAATGTCTTTGATGTCCTTCCTCGCCTGTAATTATCCGTTGTTACTTACCTACACGCCCATGTGCTTGTAGGGTTACTTCTAAACTTGACATTTTGACTATCTTCCCAGTGGCACTCTCTTTTATTTTCGTAACACTCATATGGTACCTTTCACTACCCCGACTCTTATCTTAATTTTCTCAAGTATTACATTGTCATAACTGCGGGGCAGAATTAACTATATTGGGTTTCACTATATTTATCTTGCACGACCTACTGATTTGTTTGTATCCCCTTCACTAGCCACAACTAGGCTCTCCCTAAATACTCTATTAACTACTCGTTGGCACATTCTCATATCGATACTCCGCATAATCTTTCTTTGGTTATTTCCTTTTCTTAACTTACATCTTGCATTGGCTCTTTATTTATCAACAACATCCCGGGTCGGAACCCTTACTTCCTCTCTATGGCGTCGTGATTGCTTAATGTTCTGAAATCGTAGCATATACGTAGGAGCTGAATACGTGTAATCTCATTCCTTTTTCATTTTTACCGCATTCTTCCTTTACCATTCCATGATTATTAGAACCACTTAATTTTTACTTAATGTCACATCACTCCATACTCCCCCCTTTAGGGGAGTACTAACAATTAGTGCTATGATAATTTATGTATAGATGTTTTACCTCTTCATTTTTGGCATCTTTTCACTTCATCGATGACCCTTACTTTCCTTGCGGTAATATTTATGTACCAAGGATAACGGAATTTCCTTACTCGCGAGGGTGACACTAAGTATAACTGGCACATACAACCCCTTAAGCTTAACTTTGCTCACATTGCTTGCTTTAGGGAAGCGTTTTCCGGAATGATCATTCTCAGAATTTCTCATGAATCTTCTTCTGTTGTCCATTCTATTGTCTACAAAACGAAATATGAAATTCTCACGATACCTACTATTATCAAATCACTCAGTCCCTAATTTATGTTTAGTTCATCTTGTTCACCAGCCCATACTGATTTCCATTACTCTAGGTTTTAACTTTTCCTTCTGGTAGTCGCATTGGAGTCATGAACTTATTTTTCGAAATGAAGATATGACTTTATGGCATATATTCTTTGTTGTATCAAGACCTATCACCTCTCATCTTTTCCTTCACTTAACTATAGACTCTGTAATACTGTCATCGTTTCTATCTACTGTTGTCATCCATGTATCATAACTTACTCATAATGCTTCCAATGCCTATCTTTGTAGTTATCATATCTAGTTGTACTATTTTAAAGTGCACCATCTGGGTGTCTCACAAGGAGATCTATTAGAACCTTTGTAATATCCTTTGGAAATGTCAACTAACTCAAATAATACATCCATCATTTTGGGTTACTCTAACCCCAGCCGGATCCTGATATCCCGTCCTTCTCTTATACTACTTCTATTAACCCCCATAGGGCATAACTGGAATGGGTATGACCAATTACATACCTCTGTTACTATTGAAGGTAACGCAAATTGCTTATATTTCTCTTCCTGAATTGTAGATAATGATTATCTTCACTAACTAGGTACGTCATACCATTCTTCATCTTGCTTCTTTCACTTGTTGAATTATCAAGAAGCTTACACCCATCAATACACACATAATCTGCTAAAGACATCACATTTACTCATCGTAAGAATCATACAAAAATCGAGTTCCTCTTACTCAGCTCTTCCACAACTATATCTCTTACCAACCGTCTTTCCGGATGTAGGTATCGTCTTATTGCAAATAAAATAAAATTTAGAGCCTGAATTTTTATTAGTGAGCTCTACCACACGATCTAGAGTAAGAATAAAGAGTGACAGTCCTAAATGCCCTATAGCCTTCTGCTTATAAGTGTGGTGCACAACACACCCATAAACAAGACTCTACTAGACACGGCTTGAAGACTCCCTAGGACAGAACTGCTGTGATATAACTTTTGTCACGCCCCAATCCTGAGAGAGCGAGACCAGCACCTGGTGCCTCACCTATCCTTGCGTACCAACTTCTGACTAAGGGACTCTGAAGATATAATGTCATACTTTGGCCATGGGCCACATCGCAAGACAATTTGCGAACACTGACTAAACATCAATATCAAGTAGGGCCGACAAGGCCGTCATAACTACTACAACTAGCAAACCAACAAAATATACATACAAGGCTTACAAGCCCAACATACTGCACTAACTGACAGGATATGTCTACAAGCCTCTACTGATAGATGTATTGTGATCGGAAAAGGGCTCCGACCTATCCATAACATATATATACATATATACACAAAATGTACATAAAATCTAGACTCGGCAACTCCGAAGGATGTGGAGCTTACCGATCAAGCTGAACTCGGGAAACACCTACTGAGGAGTTCTACCCGTCTATCGGTTTAAACCTGCACGCATGAAATGTAGCATCCCCGGCAAAAGGGACGTCAGTACGAAATAATGTAGCGAGTATGTAAGGCAACAGAATAACTCAAAGTTGAAACTAAACTAATATAATAACTGAAAGTAACTTGAGTCAAAGATAATCTGAAGATATGCTTACCTGCTGATACTGACTCAACTCTCTCAATATAGTAAGTGAAATAGTTGTCCGGCCTTATAAGGCTCAGTATATATATAAATTCTCTGCCGTAGTAGGCTCGCTCATAGGCGTTCGGCCATACTAGGCTCTGTGTCTCGGCCATACTATGCTCTGTGTCTCGGCCATTCAAGGCTCTCTCATAGGCGCTCAGCTATAGTAGGATCGGTATATAACTTACCATCTGATCAGAGGTTGCCCAATAGGGGCCTATCCATCGACTATAGCTCAATGGTAATGAAAATACTGTAATACTGTATATATAGGCTCTCTGCATTCTTAGATGGAAAAAGACAATACTCAATTCAATATGAAGTACCGATAAGGGGGAATACTGTAACTTATGAGACTAGGATAATGTATATAAATTTGGGAGTATGAACTTCTCTTTATGTCTTGTTATCAAACACATGTAGTTATTGGATCATGTCAAAATGAAGAAAGGTTTAGCCTTAACATACCTGAGCCGATTCTCTTGACAATCCTTCCAACACACGTCAATTGCGGAAACATGTAACGACAGATCGAAGTAGGGGAAAATCCATATGATATTCTTGATAAATATTGTACCGTGCTCTCTTATAATTGCGAAATCTCACGTTGCTTTGAATTGTTGAAGATATTGGTTATGTGACTTTCGTTTGTAACACACAAATATTTACGTATGTTTGAATGCATATAAGAATGAGTTTTTGTGACTTATGATTCTTAAGAACTAATATATGTCTCTCTTTTATAAAATGGGTGTGAATCACATTACAAGTGTCTTTCCTTTATTAAATGGAAATGTCTCACAATGTTAATACTTGCCACATAATATAGTGATTGTTTACCTTGAAAATGGTAATGACAATTATATTTGATTTTGTGGTTATAAAAATATGTGATTTATTTTTATACTAGTTGTTAGGCAATAGAAGATAAGTGTGAGTTGGTAAAATGAGATAAAAACAAGAGATAGCGCTGATAGGAAAACCGAGCAGTGCTGAGACGGGGTCTCGAGCTGGATGAAGCTGGGCCTCGAGGTCGAGCTAGTATGCTTAGCTGGGGGAGATCGATGGGGGATTAATAGTATGGAGGGCCTCGAAGATGGCCTTTTATGATTAATAATGAGCAATAAATGAAGAACAATAAATGAAACACAATAAATGGAAGCAATAACTCAATGGAACAATTGTAGAGTATGTTTAAATTCGAGAGCATAGAATGTTCTTGTTGTTGTATCGAATATCATGTGTACAAAAAATGATAAGGATCCCCTTTATATAGGAAAGGGGAATCCCATTATAGAACATGTGTAATTATTATAAGAATATGCAGCTAGTACAGCTATTTAATGCCTCGGTACAGACTTGTACTATTCTTGCATACTTGGTCAGCTCTGACCACGTGCCTTTGGGAATTCCCGCTTTTCATCGATGGCTATAAGTTTACACTTCCCTGAGGTCGAACGTAGAGAATCCTCGATGTGCTCCCTCGGTGTCAAACATCGTATTGTGCCCCGAGCTCCCTCAAGACGGGCTATGGAATGCCATAATGATCATAAAATCGGACTCTCCGGGTTTAGCCATATATATATAGTCCCCGCGTTTCTTAGAATGAAATGATAAGACACGATTTTGAATTCTTGTCTCTTCGATATCTCCAGTATGACTTCATCCTCGTGAGAACATTAAATGACGTGACATAAAGGATGCGCGGAGGTCGTTGTCAGCAGGATTCTTGAGAAGCCCATGAACCGCTATCGGTTCGACCTTTCCGCTTCTCAAACATGCCCAAACAACTTCTATAAATACTTTAATTGTTTGCCTTTCACACTTTTTACATCTTCAAATCTTCAAAACTTACCTAATAGTTTTCTGCCTTCTATCTTCTTTCTGGGCTTGCTTCTTTATCTTCCTTGTTTGAAACTCTGTTACAATCATGGACAAAACCTCCAAAACGGTACCTCAAAAGGAGGGAACCACTTCCTCGTCACGCCCGTCTAAGAGAAAATCAAGAACTCCACCCAGTCTCTAGCAATGCATTCCTGTCCCTTTCAACACTATCTCCGATTTTACCATCGAAAAAACCCCTTCTACACCGGGCCAATACGAGCCCATGTCTCGGTACATTAGTGTAGTAACCGAGGTGAAAAAGGTAAAGGTATATTGCCGTTGGGGGAAGCGGTACAAGTAGAAATACCTACAGTTGAGGAAAACATAGTCACGCATAAAGCTGGCTTCCTCAGCGTATATACATACCCTTTCACTTTAGGCCCCGTAGATTCTTCTTCTCCATCGATAGATCCGGTGATTCTCGACTTCTGTCGTCGGTACTGAGTGACACTCGATCAAATTTATCCCTCTTTATGGAGGATTGTATATATGATTCGATACTTCTCCAACATGGTCGAGGGAATGACTTTCACCCTCGACCACCTGGTTAGGTGGTATAGCCCTCGTCTCTACCAAGGGGGTTTGATAAATCTATACTGTTGATCTACCAAGACATTCTTTGCCTGCATCGACGAGAACAAGATCAGGGATGGATGAGTCAGTATGTCAGATTCAGAACCTCGGACATCATCCCTACTGATAGGATGCCATTCCCGGAGGAATGGAACATGAAGCGTAAGTACCCCTACATTGGATATGTTTTATTACCTCTCCTTCTTCTTCTAAACTAACCCCTCTCTTTTTTGTTTGATTTTCTTCTGATTACATAGCCACTGTGTGGTTCCCGGGTGTGGTCCAGGACATGCTGAGGTGGATCAAACTATTGGACTCTGCATGTCCATATAACAAGCGCATTTGGCGTGACTTGGCTCTGACACGATGGCAGGACAAGAACCACGGTAAGCCCTTATTGTTGTCGTTCTCCAAAATTTTCATGAGTAATCTTTCATGGTGGAATGTTTGATATCTTGTGTTTGTGCTAGCCTAGGGGAAACTGTCTTCATAAGACCGCCTCCACCAGGTGAAGCAGAGGCTCAAAACCCGACAAGGGTAAAAATAGAAAGAAAGAGACGTCGGCGGAGTCTCCAAAGTCAAAGAAACCCAAGACTCGAAAGCCTAAGACCGATGCCACGGTATTAACTTTGGCCGCTGCGGCAAGTCTTCGTACTGAAGACGAAGACGATGATTGTCGCTCTTTGGTACAAAGGGTAAGACGAAGCGATGATGCTTCAAAAGTTGCTCGGCAGAAGGCTGCCGAGTCGGAGGAGGCTGTTGCGGACCCACCCCGCGCTGGAGATTGATGATCGCCCGATTGGAGGAGCCGGTTCTGAGACTCTTCGAGGGCAAGGGGAAGCCCCGATAGAAATTGATGTCGTTGGAGGCTTCAAATCGGGCCTGTCATTTTCTCCAGGGGAAATAAGGGATGCCCAGAACATGGGTGTTGTCGATGTGGGGCCTTTCAGGGAGAGGATGACGTGTTCGGAGACTACTTCATTAGTATCGAGGAGGATGTCGATCTCGATGCCCCCGTCTCTCTCGAGGAGGTCGAGAAGCTTCAAAAGTAGGTGATCCTCTTGAAATACTACTTGTGCCTCAAGTTTTATTCTTATCTTTCTAACTTTCCTCCTTTGTGTTGTAGGTCAAGAAGCTGTATGACCAGGCTTTCTCCAAGTTGCAAGATGAGCTGACTTACCGTGAGGAGGAGCTGAAGAATCTCACATCGGAGCTGAACGAGTCAAAGACTTCCTCTGCTTGAAGGGAAGAGAAGTTTAATGAGCTTCGGGAAAGTCTGGAGGGAGTGCACCAGGAATGGAATTTATGAGTTCGTCTTTTTATTCTCAAAACTTGGTGCTTACTATCTTGATTCGTCTTTCCAAATTGAGAAAAAGAATGCCCTGGTGGGGCAACTTCAGGAGAATGTCGCGGCCAAGGATGCTGAGATCCTCGAACTGAAGCGGCAGAATGATGTCGTGACCTCGGAGAGAGACATTCTTCGAGGGGAGATAACCTTGACACAGATTCTTCTTCGAGGTGCTCAAGAGGAGGTGGCTGCATTATCCGCGGCCAAGTCTGAGGCCGATGAATTTGTTGCTTCGTACAAAAGAGATGATGTCGCAACTAATGATCAGGCCAGGGAGATATCCGAAGAGGCTGAGCTCAGACTGACTTGGGTTGTTGCTCATGCCCGTTTGCAAGCTAGGAGGCAAGCCTTTGACGAAATGATTTCCAAAGGTATCGATCTCTCAGCTGAGATCGAGGAAGCCAGGGCCTTGGAGGAAGAATCAGCAACTTCAACTACTTTGGACGAGGACTCTGGAAGAGACTCGGGCAGTAGCGAAGGCGAAGAGTAGACTTGCTTTCTGTTTTTCACTTTTTCTTTCTTATGTACATGGGCTCCTCGGGGAAGCTTTATAAAATACTTTTGTAAATATATTTTTTGGAATACAAAAGATCTCTTCGTTTTATATCTTCAACTTGCCTTGCAATATTTATGCACAAGTATTTCTTCCAATTTGAACTAAGTTCCTTTGAGCCCGGACATAGAGTAGGAGGAGTCCTCGAGATCGGTCTTCTCTGGTCTCAGTTATATGTTTTCTCGGTGTCGAGTTGATAAGGGGTCGATTTAACCCTCCGATTCTTCAACCTCCGCATGATAGCATCATTTTCATGATGCGTTTGTGAAATGACCTAGGTGGACCCGTCGGTACACTTACCAAGATGTCATAACATCTCTGTCAGAGTTGATTGGCCATTAGAGTAAATGAAAAGTCGCCGCTTTCCTTATATATATGTTTTCTCTTCATTGAGGGCTTTGCTTTTTGCAAAGCTAAGTTTCCTCTTTAGAGTTCTTTTTACTCCCTCAACTCTTCTGTCATTTTAGTTCAAATCCTTTGCCCGAACTTTCATCCTTTTTTTCTTGTTGTAAATAGTCATGGCTGTTGTGACCAAATCTGTTCACCAAGAAAGGGAAGGTTCTACCTCCGCTTCTCGCCCAGTCAGTGGTACACCGCCGGCGCTTGGTGAGTTAACCTCGACCTGTTTCGTCTCGAGGAGGGATTTTACTCTAAAGAGACCTCTTGATGTTCCAGGACATCGAGAGCATGCACCGAGGTTTATTCCATCAATAGAAGAGGGACACCTCGAGGCTGTGAGGAAAGACTCTGGATGGGGAGAAGAGGTGGTTCTGCAAGTACTCACTCGGGAAGAGGGTATCATGGCCCATGTAGAGGGGTTCTTGAACGTATATACATACCCCTTTACACTGGGTCCTCTCGATCGAGTCGTGCTCGAGTTTTGCCGAAAGTATCGGGTTACCTTGGCCCAGGTTCACCCGTCGTTCTGGCGAAATGTGCTGATGATAAGGTTCTTTGCTGAGAAAGCTGAGCTCGATTTCACCCTCAGCCACCTCATGAGGTTGTACCGGCCTCTACATTATCGAGGTCTGATCAATCTACGACGTCGATCCACCAGGCCCTTTATTTCCAGTGATGATGAATATGGGGACCGAGGGTGGATGAGTCGGTTTATCCTTTATCCGAATGAGGACTGCTTATATTATTCCCACGGAATTCCAGCTGTTTCTTGAGAAATGGAATCCTACATGTAAGTGATACGCTGTACTTTGTCATTTTTTTTTGTTGGAGTTAGACTTCTGTAAGAATGTTTTCTTTCTTTCTCCGCAACGATCTCGTGGTTTCCATATGAGGTCCGCGATCTGGTGGATTGGACTCGGAAGCTGGCAGCTTGCTCGACTTACGATGAGCGTAAGTGGCGAGACCTGTAGAAGGGTAGATGGGAGGAAAAACACCATGGTAAGTTCCGTATGATTCCTTTCTTAAGGAACATTTCCCTTTGTGTTTACTAACTTCTTTGTTGCATGCATTGGAGAACTTTGTGAGATGAGACCATGCCCTCTTGGAGAAGAGTAAGGATCGTCGGCTTCATGGCCGAGGATTGCTAATAAACGGAAGGGATCCTTGGGAGACGAGGATACTCATAGTGAGGCGGGGCCTTCCCTGAGGCATAAAGAAGATGCTGCCACCGGGAAAAACTTTATATTCATTGGCCGGTATACGAGCAGTGGTGCGACCGGAGGAGATAGCACCACACCGACGGTCAGGACCGAGAAGTCTCCTGAGGCAGCTGAGCCTGCTAGAACCGTGGTTTCTATCCTCGGGGGAAATGTTCCTCTAGAAGGAAGGAGTGAAGGTCCTTCGGCATCATCATCTTATCCCATCGAAGGTACTTCGAGGGATATCCGGGGCCCAGGGGCCGCTTGGATCTAATAGGGTTCCAAGTGATCGCGTCCCCATTCAAAGGAATTCAACTGGGGAAGATGAGGCCATACTAGCAGATGCGCACTCGGCCTTTGAGAAGGCTCATCGGCTTTGTTCTGTGGTAAGCTTCGGTAACCTTTTGGTTTTTTAGCTTCGCATTTTTGCTCTTCTAACTGGACCTTCTTTCCCACACGCCTTCGACAAACTCAAGTCTAAGTTGCGAAAAGCCTTGGACGGGGATAAATCCCTCAGGCTTCTCTGTGATAAAAGAGCAAGAAAGTTGATAAATCATCGATCAGAGTTGGATCGGAGCCAAGAGTATGAGGGAAACCTTGAGAGACACGTAACCTTTATTTTAAGGGTACACAACCTTCCTTCTCCGTCTTTAAAGAGCTAACTCTTTGGTATTTCAGTTGCAGAAAAAGACGGAGGCGCTGGAACGCCTTTGGGGAAAAGTCAGTCAGGCCAATTATGAGTGCAACGAGCTAAGGGCTCAGGTAGACGCCCAGGTTGCGGCCAAAAATAATGCTTTGGCTAAGGCCTCTGCCCTCGATATACAACTCTGCAATGCCCGAGAAAATAGCTCAGTTCATACGAGCAGAGTTGCTAAGCTCGAGATTGATCTTTTAAAGATGAAAGTTAAGGTCGTGAACACTCGGGCTAAAGCCGAGGAGGCTCAGTCGAAGGCCGATAAGAAGGTAGCCATTTATCTGAGAGACGCTGCCGTAGCTCGCATGAAGCTGAGGGGGGCTTCTGATCGAGAGAGTAAAAGTAATGAATATGCCCAATGCAAATCCCAGAGGGAAACTCTCGAGGAGATCCATGCTGGGGGCTTTGATCTCTTGGAAGAGATAAAGCAGGCTCTTCTTTGTGTCTCTCGGAAGGCTTTGATCCATTCTAGGGGCTTTGATCTCTCGGATACGCTTCTGCTGAACTTGGCTTCCTCCCCAAATCCGCTTCTGCAATCACCCTTCCGCAGATGTGGCTTCGTTTCTGCGTCTCTCACCTCACATATGCAACCACTGGCCCTCATAACTAAAAACGCACATGTGACCTCTTTCTCGCTTCTGCGGGGCCGCACTTGCGGACTTCCTACCACAGGTGCGAAAACACTAGAACCAGCAACTTCAACAACTTTCCTAAGTCTCAATTCAATTCGTTAAGCACCTGAAACTCACCCGAGGTCCCCAGGACCTCAACCACACATACCAACCAATCCTAATATACCATATGAACTTAGTCGAGCCCTCAAACGACCTCAAACAATGCTAAAACTACAAATCATCCTCCGATTCAAACTTAAAGAACTTAGATTTTCCAAATTCGACAACTGATGTCGAAACCTATCAAACCACGTACGATTGAACCCAATATTTGCACACAAGTCACATTCAACCCTGCGAACCTATTCCAACTTCTAGAATCGAAATCTGATCACGATATCAAAAATTCCACTGCCGGCTAAAATCTCAAAAACTTCGTCTTTCGCCATTTCAAGCCTAAATGAGCTACCAACCTCCAAAACACAATCCGGACACATCCCTAAGTCCAAAATCACCTAACGGGGCTAATGGAATTGACGAAACTCTATTCCGGAGTTGTCTCCACACAGTTCCGACTACGGTCTAAATCTTAAGGCTTAAGCTCCCGTTTAGGGACTAAGTGTCCCAAGACACTCCAAAAACCAAAACGAAACCTCCCGGCAAATCACAATAGCAGAAATAGATATGGGTAAAGCAGTTAATAAGGAATCGGGGTTATAACTCTCAAGACGACCAGCCGGGTCGTCACAAAAAGCTCTTCAAATTGAGCAAGTCTTCAAGTTTTAAAGCGCCTCAAGTTAGGAAAAAAATTCTTCAAGTTGCAAAGCTCTTCAAATTCGAGCAAGTCTACTAGTTGTAAAGCATCTCAAATTCGAACAAAATTTTCTTGCAAAGCTCCTTGATGCACGAGCTTAAACTGGAAGTTGCTACGCTCCTTGATGCCTGAGTTTAAACTGCACATTACTCCTTGTTGTATGAGTATAAACTGCCTAAAAATATTTTTTTTCCTAAACTACGTAATGACTTGATCCTCTTCACCGGGGTACGTAGGCAACTTAGAATTTCATTTTTAATTCAATTACATTAAAAATGTCTCTTTATCATGATGGCAAAGAGAAGTTGATGATGTTCTCATCCAAATCTCGAAAAGATCATTATATGTATCCTTTCATCAAGTTGTGAGAAGGATGTTCTATACACCTCTTCTCCAAATTGCATGAAGAAGCTCGTCTCTGTCAAAGCTTGAAGAATAGGACACTTCATGGACTCCTTCGCTAAATTTAAAGAACATGTAGTCTCAAGAACTGGTCCAATTAACCAACCAAAATTGGCTCAGTCATTATGTATTGAACAGAAGCAAAAGCCTCAGTGCAGAGCCTTAAGTTTAGGAAACTCCGTGACTTCTTCACCAAACTCCAGAAAACATTACTCACTCTAATGTCGCAAGGATGCAATATGGTTGCTCCAAGCCTCTTGCTCACCAAGCCGCAAGGAGGAGACGCACATGTGCTTCTTTCTCAAGCTGCAAAAAGGATATGAGTCACGTGCTTCTTGAGGTGGATATACCAACTAGTCTCTCGCTGAAGTTACACATTGTAAAAGAGGGCACCAAGTAGTTCCATGCCAATCAGATGGACATCGAAGTCGTTTTGCACTGAACACTTATTCATAAACCTGCAAGAAAAAATGAAGATGGAGCACACAATGCAAATTGCACGAAGGTTCTTGGCTCTACACAGATTGGTGCCAATGGCATGAAGTTTAATTTTAGGAGTATGGTTGCTAATTAATTACGCGATGCTTCAATTTGGTGTGATGGACTACATTGACGATGATCGTGATGTCTCTTGGAGCTGCATAGTTGATCAGTACCGATGGCACAAAGCCTTTGGGTTTGATTGGTTGATCAGCATCGATAATACGAAACATTAATTCAACGCCCGACGCATCAGTGCAGCATATGCAAGCATCGTCAACAACACAACTACTCTAGTCTGACATACTTAATATCGGTGCTAACACACAAAGCTTCAACTTGTGGCCAAGTTAGGCCCTGGATAACAATCTCCATTATTGCTCAAGTTCTGGAAGTTTGGAACTTCTTATGCTGATGGATTTGCTTGAGAAGTTGTATAACACATCCTTCGTCTCCTTTCTAGACCATTTTGCAAGATCAAGGGAGGTGTCAAGCAATATTCTGGCAATCGGGAAGGCACCTATCACCAGAGGATGAACTTTCATAGCAAGAACTTTGGCGCGCCAATTTTGCTTGTCGCAAACGATCTCAAGGTACGGGTATGGTATATCATGGTCACTGAAGTGCATCCTTGCTAACGGATTTCAAAGTTCAATATGTTGCATTTGAGAATCAGAAAGAAAAAAAAAAGAGAGTTCATGAAAACACGCAAAACTGAAGACTACCCAGCATGACAGATTTCATGGCCTAACTTCGAGAAAACAACAAGGGAGATATAGGGGTATTCTGATTGTTACTTTTATGTATGTAGTAGATCTAGAAGTCTAATTTTCAGTGTCATAGACTGCTCGTGATTTCGTTTTCCTACGCCAAGATATGAATTTTTCGCTGAAGGTGCGCAATCTGAAAAATTGAACGCGGCATCATCTGAAATGAAAATTGAAAATATTACCTGAGATGGTACAGACAGAATTTTGCTCCGATTGTTGGATATATAACATGTTTTTGTGTCTAGTTTTAGGAGAATCAAGCGTCTCACGTTTTTTATGCTCCTACAGCGAGATATGGATTCTTTCTCGCAAGAAGCAATAAAGCTAAAACGTGAGGCCGGTACCGTAGCTTCGAATTTAATTCAGGCCAAACCAAAAGGATGGCTTTGAGTTTTCAATACGTTTAATATCTTTGAGTCGTAGTTCTATACCATTAAGCGTCCCGCAATTTGAACACTTCTTGCTTGGGATATGAATTTTTCAGCCAAAGCATACAAATCTGGAATGTTAGTGCAACAGATCTCTTAATCAACTTCAAAAAATTAGAGCTAGGTGATCCGTAAAGAATTTGGCTACGATTTGTTTATATGCCACATCCTTTGAAGTCTAGTTTCAGAATATCTAATGGCTTGCTATTCCATTGACCCTACATTAAGGAATAAATATTTTCGTAAAGGTGCCGGAAAAAAAATTATGGCTAACAAAATTTGAAACATGAAAACACCTTTTGTCTTAGATTAAGTGGAGGAAACAACCTTTTGTCAAAGTTGTAATACGGAACTCGTCAAGTACGTCTTCACAAACATCTAGAAGAGGACGATGAGTGCTTCGTTTGCCAATTAGATGCAATAAGTGGATGTACTCAAAAGTGATCCCTCACAAAAATTGCAAGTGGAGGTCGCTATATGTACTCCTCGCCAAGGCTAGATTTTAGGACACCGTTGTGTACTCTTCGACAAGCCAAGGGTGAGAATGCTTCATTTGCTTCCCTGTCAAAGCTACAATATGTGCTTTCATCTACTATTCCCCAAAATGGGAATAGAGAACACTTCCTGATACAAAACAATACGCCGTTGTGTACCCTTCGACAAGACAAGGGTGAGTTGTTACTTCATCTCATGATTGATTTGTGCATTTAATTTGGCGTTGCTGCCTTGATTTGTGACGTCTCAGGTCTGTAGCATAGACTCTATTACTTGCATTCCTTTATGGTGAAAATCTGCTAGGAAAGAAAAAAAGAAAAACGAAAAAAGAGTGAAGATTGTGGATCTATCTTCAACTTTGACGCGATTCTTCGGCACAACAGCTAAAGTATTGTGGGAAATATTTTCCTTCACCATGGAACTTCCATTGTTCTTTTTAAAAGTTGATCAAGCAATAACCATCACTGCCAGCACATCATGTTTGGTGACTTCATCTTCATCGACAAACTCGCTTGTTGTTATTTTAATCAAGCCTTGGTTGCAGGCTTCTCTAGACATCAACGCCAACAAATACGATTTTTCAAGTCGACAAGGAAAATATTGTGTCTTACTCTTCGATTCGGAATGGTGAATTGAAGTCTTATACGTCAGTACCACACTAAGAGGTGATGATTTGTGTGGTGCCCGATTTGCACGTGCACTTGTTATAGAAGGACCAGGTTCTTCTATGTGTTCCAACTCCTACTGTTTGCGGAATAACAAATACAGAAATTAAAGAACACAGAGACTTTTACATGGAAAACACCTGGCTCAAAAGGTGAAAAAGCCACGACCTACTTCCTAGTAGGATTTTCCCAAAACTCCTTACTAAATCAGTGAGCCAAACAACATTTACAAAAACTCTTTTGTAAACCTAAGATTACCTCTAATCCCTTGTAGCAAACTAGCCTCTAGCTATTTGCGACAAACTCCAAGTTAGTTATATCTTGAAACACAGAGTACCTATTACATAAGTTCTAGATAAAACTGGAAAGGTACAAGTTAAAATCAACTACTACAAATAAACTAGACTAAAAGACAAAAATTGGAACTGGTTCTTCTAGCTGGCACTACTAAAAAACGGCTATTTTTCGACCGCAATTTCCGACGGAAAACATTAGTCGGAAATTTCCGACGGAATTGGTCGGAATATGTGTAAAAAAATATTTTTCAATTTTCAATAACAGTTACGACTAAGATTCCGTCTATGTCCGTCGCAAAATTTGGCGAAAAATTCCGTGTTACTGTTAGCGACCAATTCGGTCGAAAATAATTAAAATAAATAAGTAAATAAATAATATTAGCGACCGATTCGGTCGGAAAGTTTTAGTAAAACTTGGTCTACTATTTTTGACAAAGGTACCGACCGAATCAGTCGGAGAGGTTTTTAAAAAACCAGTCGCGACCCTCTTTTCTTTTCCT
>ML283639.1:37487-55879 GCA_005239495.1 Nicotiana undulata | reverse complement strand
TCAGCTTCCGGCTCTCATATGCTACGGGATGCCCGTCTTGTAGTAAGACCCCGCCAAGAGCATGATCGGAAGCATCTGTTTGCACCTTGAATGGCTTGGCCAAATCAAGAAGGGCCAAGACAAGGCTACTAGACATAGCCGCTTTTAATGTGTTGAAGGCCTCCACTCGCCTTGGACCCCAGTCCCAAGGCGTGACCTTCTTGAGGAGTTCAGTTAATGGTACTGCAATGAGGGAGTAGTTCTTCACAAATCGCCGATAGAAATTGCATAATCCAAGGAATGACCTCAAGGCATGGATATCCTTGGGTGGCGGCCAATCTGTAATGGCTTGGATCTTTTGCTGGTCCATCTTGATGCGACCTTCCTCAATGACGTGCCCGAGGAAGTCGATTTGTGTCTGAGCGAAGGCACACTTGGATAACTTTGCATACAATTCATGCTCCCGTAATGGGGTTAGGACCTTCCGCAAGTGCTCCAGGTGTTCTTCCAATGTCTGGCTGTAGACCACAATATCATCCAAATAGACCACCACAAATTCATCAATATACTCTCGGAAGACCTGGTTCATCAGGGTGCAAAATGTGGCTGGAGCGTTAGTTAAGCCGAACGGCATAACTAGGAAGTCGAACGACCCATATCTTGTCACACAGGTCGTCCTGTGTTCGTCGCCCTCCGCAATCCGAACTTGCCAATACCCTGTCTTCAGGTCAATTTTTGTGAACACTATAGCACTCCCCAACCTATCGAACAAGTCTGCCATGAGTGGAATAGGGTACTTGTTCTTCACAGTAATTTTTTTCAATGCCCGATAATCCATGTAGAGGCGTAGACTACCATCATGTTTCTTCTGGAACAGCACAGGGGACCCATGTGGGGACTTGGAGGGTACAATGATCCCTGTGTCTAGCATTTCCGTCAATTGTCTCCGAAGCTCGGTGAGTTCGGGTTGTGACATTCTGTAGGGTGCCCGGGCAGGTGGCTTCGCACCCGGCACCAACTCAATCTCATGGTCCACAGTGCGCCTAGGCGGAAGTCGCTTCGGCATTTCCTGTGGCATGACATCTTCGAATTCCAGTAGTAGCTCCTTTACGGGTGTAGGAAGTGGACCCGATGAGCGTTCTACCTCTTCAATGCATAGGGTAGTCAAAAATGTAGGTTCATGTCTCTTAACTCCCCTTTTCAACTGCAAGGCCGAGATGTTCTCAGCGGCCATCTTCATGGATATGCACGGGATAGTACAGGGTGTGGCCCCGTTTACTCCCATCATCAGAAGCATGTCCGCATATGGTACGGGCATGGTGTTGGTCTGCCTCAAGAATTCCAGTCCCACTATCAGCTCGAAATCGTCTATGATTACCACTCGCAAAGTGAACTTTCCTTCATAAGGCCCCATCTTCACCGGTACTCCTTTGGCTATTCCCCCCACTGGCTGAGGGGGTGAGTTAATAGCCTTAACATGACCCCGGCCCTTTCCCACAACTAACCCAAGACGCTCCACCTGAGTTGAAGCCAGGTAGTTGTGAGTAGCACCTGTATCTATCATTTCCCGAATAGGTTTGCCGTTTACCCTCAGTTCAACGAACATCAAGGTCCTCGCTTGGTTAGGAGAAGTCCTTTTATTCGTCTTCTTGGCCCCCTTCTTGGCGACTGGTCGGGGATTCTTCTTCTTGCGGATACCAGCATTGGTTCCCGCGAATACCTGGGAAACAGAACCCACAATGGCGTTGAACGCACCGACTGCTTCGGTCTGTTCATCCTCATCTGTTTCGTCATCTGTCCCATCATCGCAAGCTTGATGGGCATTCATCTGTGCATGTGGGCACTCATTATTCCAATGAGGCCCGCCACAATGCCGGCACCCTGAGGGTGGCTTTCTTCCCCGGTCATTGTTGTTTGATGCAGCACTGTTGCTGCCTGAGGAGGGAGCCTTAACTTTGCCTGTGCTCCGGTCTCCCCCACTTCTGCTGGGGCCACCATTGGTAGGTTGGCCTCCTTTGTAACCCGTTCGGACGGGCGCCTGCGGCCTATCCTTCCGAGTCTCCATCTGGTAGTCCCCAAGGCATTCCGCTACTTGGATTGCCTTGGGAAGGGTATCCACCCTCTGTCTTTGCAGCTCTATGCAGGCATAAGGTTTCAACCCTTCCAGCAAAGTGAAGAGTTTGTCCTTGTCCCCCATGTCGCGAATGTTTAGCATGAGTGCAGAGAATTCTCGCACGTAGTCCCGCACTGATTTGGTCTGGCGGAGCTCCCGTAGTTTCCTCCTTGCATTGTACTCAACATTCTCAGGAAAGAACTGTAGGCGTATAGCAGCCTTCAGCTCCGTCCATGTCTCCAGAGCATCCTCGCCGGCCTGGATGGCTTCGTACTTCACTCGCCACCAGAGCTTAGCATCACCCTGAAGATACATGGCAGCAGTTGCTACCTTTTTAGCTTCTTCTAGGCCTCCCACGGCATCGAAATACTGCTCGATGTCGAAAATGAAATTTTCCACTTCTTTGGCATTCCTAGCCCCACTGTATGACTTTGGCTCAGGAATTTTCAGCTTCTGTGCCAAGGGAGCGGGGTTCACAGCGCCCCCGATTTGATTTCCACCGCCTCGAAGTAAGCCCTGTAGCGCAGCATTGACAACGTTGAGCTGGTTTGTCAAGTTGTCGATAGATTGCTGCATGGCAGTCATCCTGTCTGCGTCCTGTGCCCTGTGGGCTAAATTCTCGGCGCGCTCCTGTTGGAGGCCCTTGAATTTATCAAAAAATTCGGCTGCCTCAGTAGCTACCGTTTGCCGGTCTCCTTTAGAGTCGCGGCTCATGTTTCCGATTNTAGATTGTCAGTGCCGTGTGGGAAAACCAATGCCAACAATTGAGAGAACGGTAATGATGTTTGAAATGATGAAAGCTGGATTACAATAATGAAAGCTATTACAAAATGAAGGAAATGCGGTGTCGAGGGGTAGAGACACCAGTACAGGGATTTGCTTGCTTGAAAGTTTTGAATGCTATATACCCCCTAATAATGCTTTAAAAAAATAAACCCTAGTTACATGAGTAGACTAAACTAGGCTAGAGAAACATAATGGAAGTACATGGAATAAAGCTAGTCTATGATTACAAAGAAAAGGACTTAGTTTTCTACAAAGGTAGAAACAGGTCCGTTGGCAGCAACTTGGTCTCCAGCATCATGATCTGCGCGCGCAGCATTGTCTGTGCGCGCGGCGCTATTGGCTGCTGCTTGCGGCTGGGCGCTAGCGAGGGAAATTGGTGGGGCGACAGAGGCACCTGCACGCTTGTCACTTGGAGCGGCCAAGACCACGGGGCCGTCCGTGGCGCTAGGCTTTGGGAGGCTTGCTAGAACGCCACGGGGCGCGTCCAAGGGGTCATGGGGCATGGATGGAAAGCCGCCCATGACATAAGGCATAAACAAATATTTATATGATTAAACTTTCTAATACGAAAAGGGAAAAAGCCATTATTTTGAGGCCGTATCGGCCCTATTCAAGAGCCTAAGGGCCGTTATGTTTTTTGAGTTCGAGAATTCATCCTCACTTAATTAAAACCTAAGGGGTTTCTTACTTCGAGTTCGAGCAAGTACTCACTCGACTACAAAGACCATATTAGTCTGACTTCGGACAAGTTGCCTAAGTTTTGAATTCACAAACAAATTTTCACAAGACATAAGTGGGTCAAAATTCTCACAAGGCATAAAGCGAACTAGAATTTTCACAAGTCAAAAAATCGAGACAAAGTTCAAAAGGGAATTATTTTATATATGTATTGGTAAAAAGGAGCTTCACACGTGTAATAATCGAGATGACTCAGCAATCTATGTGGAACAATTAGAACATGACAACTGGACGAGACTTTATGAAGAGGTACGAAATAAAGAGGCACGGAACAACATATTCATGGGGTAACCAGACACGGGAATCTCAACCTAATCGGGAAGATGAAGAGACACAGTCAAAATGAATCAGATCAAGATACAGAGCAGATTCAGAGATCTTCCATTAATGAGCCAAACGTTATATAACCTTCACGTGAAAGTTACGGTTAATCATTGTAACGTTACATTAATGCAATTATAAGTCATCAATGCTCAATCACTGAAAAGGGTAGACGTTATATTAAGAAATTCCCTATATAAGGGAGTAAAATATAACTTGTAAGGACACGTTCTAAACCGCTATTGTAATATACTTACTTTTTACGCATCTTACTGCTTTCTATTTACAAGTTTATTTGCAATTATTACCATATCCCTTGGTTATCAGAAACCTGAGTTCTTCCTAAATTAGCTTTGACAGAGAATCTAATTTTTTAGTTAAACAAATTGGTTCCGTTACCGATAATCTGATAATCTTTGTTCCTTCTCAAATAACATTCTATGAATTATGTCAAACGCCAACGCCAACAACCAACAAAGGGTTGGAACCCCAGTTCCATCGCCCTCAGGATCCCCACGAGGATCAAGGGAACAATCCCCAGAAAGATTTGTGACTCAAAACAATAATCTCAATGAAAATGAACAAGCAGTAGAACAAGATATTGTGAAACAAATGGTTGGTGAATATGTGACTCAAGCCTTACAAGCTTTCATAAGGGGACTACCAGCTGCATCACCAAAACCTCCTATTAACAACACTGTAACTGTTGGAAATCCACAATCCGGGTTAGCAAACACTGGGAGTGGAGGCACTCCAAATGAGTCCCTCGAAGAAAGACCAGGTATGTCCAATAATCCAGAATTACAATATTTATTACTAACTCTGAAGAAACAGGTGAAGGAACAAAACGATCGAATCGAGCAAATTCCTGGAGTACCACCTATTATCAAAGGCATTGACGTTGATAGATATTCTCAACAACCTTGGAATCCAAGTGCATCACCCTTGCCTATTCCCATGAAATTCAAAATGCCTGATATTCCCAAGTATGATGGGACAACTGATCCACGTGATCATGTGACTGCTTTTACCACCGGAGTAAAAGGCAACAACCTAAATAAACAAGAAATTGAGTCAGTCCTAGTCAAGAAGTTCGGAGAAACACTCACCAAGGGAGCACTAACCTAGTATTATCTTTTAACTGAAAATTCTATTGACTCTTTTGCTGAGCTTGCAGATCCTTTTATAAAAGCGCATTCCGGTGCGCAAAAAGTCGAAAAAAGAATGGAAGACATATTTAAAATAAAACAAGGAGACGCGGAGTTGCTTCGAGAATTGTAGACATGTTTCAACGGGAAAGAATGTTGCTAACAAGGGTACCTGACAATTGGGAAGTCATGGCATTTACCAGCAATCTAAATGACAAAAGCTCATAAGCCACGCAGAGACTCAAGGAAAGCTTAAGAGAATTCCCAGCTACGATGTGGAACGATGTTTATAACAGGTACAACACTAAGCTACGAATAGAAGAAGATGCTACTACTCAGTCAAAAACTGAAGATCGAACCAGTTCTAGATGCTCCGAACCAGAAAAGAGAACAGGTAAGAACATGTATGACCCTTATATGGGACCTTCGGGACGAGAAACTCGTCCCAGGTTCGAAAACACACGGTTAGAGTATAGACCATCAAATAGAGATACGAGCTCATCCTCATCAAGATCCCGAAAGGATCGGGATGAACGAAATAGAGGTAATACAAGAATTGGAGACTACAACTTCAATGTAGGTACTTCTGAATTAATTTCAGTACTAAGAAATATGGGCGATAAGGTTCGATGGCCCAAAGAAATGAGGTCAAACCCAAATAAATGAAATCGAGACTTCTGATGTGAATTCCATAATGATCATGGGCATAGAACATCAGATTGCAGATTTTTGTAAGGTGAGGTAGAACAATTATTAAAACAGGGATATCTAACAAAGTTGTTTAGTGAAAAAGGTAAGCAAGCATATATGAAGAACAAGCAGGAGCCCCCAAAACCACCATTTTCAAAGCGAACAGTGAATGTGATACATGGGGGAGAGGAGGTGAACGGAGTCGTCTGCAAAAGAACAACGAAATTCACAATTATGCATGGGAAGCGGATTCGTGAAGACGTGGAAGCAGATAATATATCATTCGACGATGCAGATATCAACGGATTAGTGCTTCCACACAACGACGCATTGGTAATATCCCTACTTACACATGACACTAACATAAAAAGAGTGTTGATTGATCCAGGTAGCTCAGGCAACATCATTTTGTCGAGAATTGTGGAAGAAGTACTAATGGAGGATCAAGTAATCCCAAAAGCACGAGCCTTATCTGGGTTTGACAATTCCACGGTCATAAAAAAAAGGGAAATTGAGCTCCGTACCTACGCAGAGAGAGTAATCAAAAATACTAGATTCCAAGTCATTGATACTGATATGGCCTACAATGTAATCATGTGGAGACCATGGATCCATGACATGAAAGCAATACCATCTACCTTACATCAGGCAATAAAATTCCCTTCCAAATAGGGAATTCAACAGATTCGAGGTGATCAGCAAACTTCGAGGAGTGTAAATTCTATAACATACTCTAACAAAAAAGAAGCGGAAAAATTGAAGGACAAGGAAATCGCCCAAACAGGTATGGGAACAACTATTGCTAAAATAGGTGCGAAAACAACTGTTGATCAAACATGTATGGAAGAAAATGATATCCAAACAGGTACGGAGGAAGATATCCATGAGAATGTGGATCAAGTCACCACTGAAGAAGAATTAAAACATACGGACATGGATTCCAGAACTGATGTCATTCAGGAACCAGAAGATGACGAACATATCAAAACAACTACGGAGGAACTCGAAGTTATTCCACTGTTCGAACAAAAGCCCGAACAAAAAGTTCTCATAGGCACGAGGCTAAGCCCCAGCAGACGAGGTAAGTTAATTGAATATTTAAAGGCTAACGCGGATTGCTTTGCTTGGTCCCATTCAGACATGACAGGTATTCCTCCAGAAGTGATGACTCATAAACTAAATGAAGATTCATCATTTGTGCATGTCAAGAAAAAGAAAAGAAAAGAAAACAAGGACCATTCAAGAACCAAGTGATCGACGAAGAGGGGGACTTATTGTTACAAAGTCATGCCTTTTGTCCTAAAAAATGCTGGAGCCACGTATCAGAGGCTGGTGACCAAGATGTTCCAAGAACATCTGGGGAAAACAATGGAGGTATTGATGACATGCTGGTGAAATCAACACAATAGAAAGATCATTTCCAGCATCTTTCAATTACCTTCGAAATTCTACGCATGTATAATATGAAACTGAATCCAGAAAAAAATACGCCTTTGGCGTGGAATCAGGTAAGTTTTTGGGCTTCCTTGTATCAAATAGAGGAATAGAAGTAAATCCTGCTCAAATTAAAGCTATTGATAAAATACCCAATATACTTACGAGTAAAAAGGAAGTTCAAAGACTAACATGAAGAATTGCAGCCTTAGGAAGATTTATCTCCAGGTCCTCGGAGAAAAGTTTTAAATTTTTCTTAGTCCTTAAAAAGCAGAATTAGTTCGAATGGACTGAAGAATGTCAACAGGCTCTCAAAGATTTGAAGACCTATTTATCAAAAACCCGTTGTTGTCTGATCCAAAATAGGGGGAGAGGCTGTATGTCTATCTTGCCATTGCAGAAATTGCTGTAAGCGCAGTACTGGTAAGAGAAGACAAAGGTAAACAATCTCCAATTTATTATGTAAGAAAGTCTTTATTAGATGCTGAAACTAGATATCCACATCTAGAAAAATTAGCCTTAGCTTTAATAATGGCAGCTAGAAAATTAAGACCATATTTTCAATGTCATCAATCACTGTTGTGACCTCATACCCATTGAGAAATATTTTACATAAACAAGAATTATCAGGAAGATTAGCCAAATGGGCAATAGAATTAAGCGAGCATGACATAATATATCAGCCTAGGACTGCTATAAAGTCTTAAATTTTAGCTGATTTCGTCGCCAATTTTAATACTAGCATAATCCCTAAGGCGGAAAAAGAGTTACAACTCTTTAACGAGGCTAATCCAGGAATATGGACCCTATTTACTGACGGCTCTTCTAATGTAAAATGAGCCAGCTTGGGAGTTGTTTTAATATCACCTACGGGTGAAAAGATACGACAAGCTATTAAATGTTATCCTATAAATAACAATGAAGTGGAGTACGAAGGTGTCATTTCAGGGCTTGAACTGGCACGAGAACTCTCAATCGAGCAAATCGTGATTAAAAGTGACTCTCAACTAGTGGTGAACCAGATGCAAGGGACTTACACCGCTAGAGAGACCCGGATGCAACAGTATCTGGAAATGGCACGAGACCTAGTAAGACAATTCCAGTCATGGAAAATTATGCAAATACCCAGGGAGGAAAATGCAGAAGCGGATGCATTAGCTAACCTTACAGCAGTTGCAGAAGTGACGAATAAAGACAATGCAATTGTCATTCACCTATTTCATTCAACAATCGACTAGGATAAAAGTGAGGTAGCATTTAACCACTTAATGGGATTGGAGAAACAAAATTTAAACTTTTTGCAGAATGTCACCATACCCGAGGATAAGAAAGCGGCTCAAGCGCTTCGCCGAAAAGCTTCACGGTACTGCCTTGTCGTGACACATTATACCGCAAAATGTTTGGAGGTCCCTTAGCTAAGTGCCTCGAACCCAATCAAATGGAGTTCGTTATGAAAGAAGTACACGAAGGACACTGCGGAAACCATTCATGAACAATATCCTTAGTCAAAACTCTAATCAGAGTAGGGTACTACTGGCCCAAAATGGAAGAAGAGGCTGAGAGTTTCGTAGCTAAATGCGACAAATGCCAACGATCTAACAACATGTATCCACCAGCGGAGCTACTTCACCCGGTGATATCGCCTTGGCCATTCATGAAATGGGGCATGGACATAGTGGGACCCCTTCCCCCAGCTAAAGGAAAGGTACGGTTCTTGCTCGTATTAACTGGCTATTTCACAAAGTGGGTGGAGGCAGAAGCTTTTAAACAAGTGCGAGAAAAAGAAGTGAAAAGCTTCATATGGCGAAACATAATATGCCGCTTTGGAATACCGAAGGAGATCACATGTGACAATGGCCCACAATTCATAGGCTCACAAATCACAGAATTCTTCGAAAGTTGGAAAATCAAGAGAATCACTTCATCACCATATCACCCTGTAGTTAATGGGAAATCCGAGTCGACAAACAAAGTCATCGTTAACAACCAAAAGAAACAGTTGGAAAGAGCCAAGGGAAACTGACCAGATGAGCTACCGGCGTATTATGGGCTTACAGAACTACTACAAAAATAGCTACAGGAGAGACTCCATTCGCACTTGTTTACGGCTCGGAAGCTTTAATACCGGTGGAAATTGGAGAACCAAGCATAAGGTTTACAACAGCAACGGAAGAATCAAACAACGACGAGTTGAGGACAAATCTGGACTTGCTCGAGCAAAGAAGAGAAGCCGCACTAATACGTATGGCGGCCCAAAAATAAATTATAGAGCGATATTACAACAGAAAAGCTCACCTCAGATATTTCAAAATTGGGGAATTCGTTTTCAAAAAAGTCTTCCAATCAACGAAGGAAGCAAGAGAAGGAAAGTTAAATCCAAATTGGGAAGGACCTTACAAAGTTCGTGGCATTGCTGGAAAAGGCGTGTATGAGCTGGGGACTATGGACAGCAGAATCCTACCAACTAGTTGGAATGCTGTTCATTTGAAGAAGTACTACTTTTGAGTAAAAAGAATACCCTTGGTCAGGTATCATTTACGTTCAATTTTACTTTTGTAAAATTAAAATTATACTAACCATTTTAGATGATAGGCAAAAAGCTAACCTATCACCATATGATGATATTATACCTGCAAAGACACGAGGAAGTAACTGAATTCCCGGTCTAGGGTTACAACTTTCTGATGGACGTTTTAAAGGGTTAGGCAGTCATCATCTAAAAACTATATACCTTCGAGTCCCGTATGTTTTTCCTTTTCAGGAAAAGGAACACAAGGAAGGAGTAGTCAAGTGCTAGAGATTTCATTCTTCAAAGCTCAAACACTTGGGGGACTATATAGTATGGAAGGCAAAGATGAAGCAAAGAAGACTATCAAAAAGTCAAAGCTCGATCCTGAAGATCCATCTTCCCAACAAGTCAAGTACTATGAGCAAAATCAAAGAGACAAAGACTCAAAACACAAAGCCTGACTCAAAAACCTTCAAAAAACACATTCGTAAATATAAACGAGTGTTCAGGTTAAAGGCAGAACATTAGTTATGGGTAAAAATGCACATCCTTGTACTTACTCAGAAACTGTTGTAAATGAAAACAATTATGAATGAAAGATCATCATCCTTGTACTTACTCAAAAACTGTTGTAAATAAAAATAATTATGAATGAAAGATCATTATCTTTGTACTTACTCAGGAAACCGTTATAAATGAAAACAGTTACGGATTAAAGATCATTATCCTTATATCTATTCAGAAAATTGTTATGAATAAAAATAGTTACGGATGAAAAAGCATTACCCTTGTATTCATTTGAAAATTGTTATCAATAAAAATAGTTATGGGTAAAAATTCATACCCTTACATTTAAAATTGTTGTAAGCAAAAACAGTTATCCCCTTGTACTAATTCGAAAAAAAAAATAGTTAAGAGTGCAAGGTTATATCGAATCTATTAAAAGAAAAATCAGTTGCAAAATGAGTTATAGACGATACATAAACGCATGTGAAATGTTATGAAAGTTCAAATGCAAAAACTTTCTTCAAAACATTATTAAAGAAAAATATGTGAAAATTCCTATCTCTCTTTTTTATATTTACACCATTATGAAGTTGAGACGTCTTCTTCATTAAGTGTCGATAAAAAAAGGGCCCTCTTTTATAAAATCGTGCCTGTTACGAAAAGGTGCGAACAATCTAAGCAATTTTAATGCAAAGTCAAAAACTCAGAGGTAAGCCAAAAACCTCAAAAAAGAAAGTATGCAAAAACTTGAGAGTGAAATAGAAACTCGAAAAAAGTTAAAGACATGCTAACATTGATACTAATATATTACGGAAAAATAAACTAAGTGTTAACTTAGTCTATGCCGAGTTAATTTTTACATTTGATTGCTCCTAAGTTGTCAGTTGGGGACTTACAAATGATCCAACTTTACCCCCGATGGGACTGGGGGTAACCACCAATTGATACAAATAAATAAATAAAAGTTCTTTAAACCTTTTTAGATGGGGGTTGTCTTCACTGGCAGAAGGAGTAGCTTGAGATGGGGAGACATGAGCAGCAGGGACCTCAACCTCAGGTGAAGAAAGGTTCTGACTTTGCTGAGACTTCTCAATTGTCTCTTTGGATTTGGCAATTTTGGCTTCCAAGTCAAAACCCTCTTGGCCCATTTCCGTCAATGTGTCAAGGTGGGCATTCAGATAAGCCCAGTTAACATCAACGACTTCTTTGTCTTCAAGAGCTTCATAATCTCTCTCCCACTGTTCAGCTTCAGATCTTAACTCATCTCTTTCAGCCACGACAGCATCATGAGAGACCTTTAAATAAGCAAGAGACCTTTCCAGAAACTGGACCTTCTTCAAAGAGTTACGGAGGTCTTCCTGGGATTGAGTGAGCGATTGAACAAGTTCACCAGACTACTCCTCCTTCTGGTCCAACAAGACCTTCAGGTTCCTAATCTCTTCAGAGGAACGGGAAAGCTGCTCTGCAAAGGAAGACTCTAAGACACTTTTATCCTTGTCTGCCTGGTTTGAAGACGCCTTCTCAACGACCAGTTCTGCTGCAACGACTCTAATACGCTGCTCCAAGGTACATTTTTCTTCCTCCATTGCCTCTATATCTAGATGCAAACTCTCGTACTGCTCCTTCCAATTGATAGCCTCGGTTTGGAAATCCTTTGCTCCTTGCTCCATTTGAACGACCCTCTTCATTAACTATGTGCCTACAAGATTGATATACATAAAAAAGATAAATTAGATACTGTAAGAGCATACGTATGTACGTATGAAAAACAAATTTTACCTTTAAAGACGAGTGCACAATCTCGTTCATCCAATTCAGGGTACTGTCACACCCTTTTTTTTAACAAACTCACTAAACCCTCTTAAAATAAATAAAAAGATTTAGTAAAGTTCGAAAGGGTTTTTCAATTTTGAAAAGTGACAAAGAATTGTGTTTTGAAGGATTAACTCAGAGTCGCCACCTGACATTTGATTTCGGTGTGTCAGGTCACTGTTTTTTTTAAATAACACTTTTCTTTCAAAAACACATTTGACTCCAAAACCAGTTTGCACCAGAGATTCGGGTAAAGGGGTTCATTTGACTCAGGGAGAAGGTGTTAGGCATTCCCCGAGTCTCGTGAAAGTCACGGTTGCGTACTCGATCAGGTTTGGCTTTAAAGAATACTAAGATTGAGGTATAAAACACAAAAAAGAAAATAAACAACCAAAAAAGGGCTCGAGGTCGTCCCTACCTAATAAAATAAAAGTAAAAGTAAAAATAAAAAATACTATCCTATGCATCTCAAATTGTTCCATCGTTGGCCTCCAAATACAAATACTTCGGGGCATACCCCGAATAAAATATATACAAAATCTTTGAGGCATTCCCCGGATAATATAATCGACTAAAGGGACAACCTCTCGCCTCAACAAAAGGAAAAGAGGCGACCTACGGTTTGCCTACACGAGTGAGATCGGCTTAAGCATGCTCCCAGCGAGAGCGATTGATAAAAGCAATGAAAATATTTTTAAATCTAAATTGTCATTCACATTTAATCCCAAATCCCTCCATCAACTCCTAAAGTTCATTAAACATTTCCTAATTCCTACTGCCTACTTACTGCCAAAAAAAGATTTTGATCCAAGTCTTATTTTCAATTCAAAAACCCATCTAATGTTGGACTAGATTAAACAAGCTAAATCCTATCTCTTCTTCTCACGTCAACATGGGTTATCTGCAGACGAGTCAAACACAGAGGATCAAGAATGAGATAGCAAATTAAATCAAACCTATTCAAGAGATAGAACATCACAGAAAGAGATAAACCAGACTACTAATCAAATATTAGTTATTCAAAATATAGAGTGAGGTAAAATAAAGAATGAACCTTAAAATCCTTGAATCACAAAAATTATTGACTGAACACCTTGACTGGACCAGGAACCGCGCCGACGACCTCGAACGGACCTCAACCACCAAGAACAATTCACCGGAGGGACACCCGGCTAGTTTTGTGGTGAAGTGCGGCGACTGAAGGGTGAGGGGCGTGAAGGAGATGGTACCGCCGTTGCTGTCAGGTGTCTAAGGCAGTAGGGTGAAGGAGATGAAGGAGGTCGACGATTTGGTGGTGTAGATCGAAGGTGACCGCTGCTCCTTTTGTGAAGGGCGGCAGAGACGACGGTTCTGGAGTTGGTGGCCGGCGGATTGGGTCTGTTGCTTAGTGATGAGGAAGACGGGTAGATGATTTGGTGTGGGTGGTGAGCGAACGAGGGTGAACGGCCGAAAGGTGTGGAGGGAGGAGGAGGCGGCTGCTGGGTGGTTGACTGGCGACTGTCGTGTCCTTTTGGGTGTCGTCTTCTGATGGGGTGGTGTTCAGGTGGTGGGGTGGCGGTTGTGGAGGGGTGGGTCTTCAGGTGTAAGGATGATGAAGTGTGTCCTAGGGTTTTCTAAGTGTTAGAAGAAGATGAATAGTATTAGGATTTTTAGGGTAGTGGGTATGGGCTAAGGCTATTTGGGCCAAGGGGTTAATGGGCTAGGTCCGAATTGGGCAAAAAAAAAGTATAATATATTTATAAAATATAGGAATCACTCTTAATTAATTAACATATACTATTAAAATAAAATTAGATATTAAAAGCGAAACTATTTTTGTATTTTTTCTAATTTTTGTGATAAAATAAAGTCAAAAAGAGTTAAAATGGTGATATTAGACCTAAACTAAATATTTAAACGCTAAAATGTATAATATCTCGGGGAGGGTAAAAAATTACGTGTCTACAGGTACTGTGGCTTTCCAGCTTAGACCTTTCAGTCGGGCCTATCAATGGCTTTAACCATACATCAACATGGCCCGACTTTTTCAAGAGGCTACCCATTGTTGGAACCTCTACTACAACCTGCCTCATCTCCCCCCTGCTGGAAGGCCCTACTTCTACAGCAGAAGGCCAAGAAGCGGGGAAAAAAAAAAGGAGTCACGGGCGAAGAAGGCTGGGAAATAGAAACAGTCACCGGAACCGAAATAGCAGCGGGAGCTGGAATAGCCATGGGAGCAGAAACGATAACGGGAGCAATTGAAGGAATTGAAGGAAAATCTTTAGGGGCAGGAGGAGAAAAAACAACAAGAGGGGCTTCATCAGAAATGGTACCAAAACCTTCACGGAATAGTAGATCAACAGATTCAAGAACAGGAGAGGGAGTCGCATCCTTAGGGGCAGAAAGTTTAGGTTCAGGCACGGGAGGGTCAACAACAGGTGCAGACTCATCGTCAGAGACCACCTTCCTCCTACGTGACCTATGGACTAGCAAACTCTCCTCTTCCTCCTCCTCCTCCTCTAAGGTCCTGGACCCACTTGATTTTCTTTTTGATGAGGAGGAACCAGCAATGATCTCCTGGGCATTTTCCAGGGACAACCTAGAAGCGGACACAGTCGCAACAGAAATGCCACGAGAAACAAACCCTGTCAAATGAAAGGGGTCAGGTAAAACCTAAAAGAAGAAAGAAGTAAAGGCAAAATACTTTGCTCACCGTGGGTCTTAACCCTCCAGCCAAACCTCCCAGAGAGGTACTTCATCGAACGTTCTTCTAATGGAGCAATCAACAAGAGTTTTTCTACCCAATCTCGTAAACCCGAGACATTCTCAACGGTTCCCATGATTGCTGCAAAGAAAAGAAACAATTATGGTACTGATAAAGTATCAAAAGAAAAAAAGAGGAAGGTGAGCAAAACTGTACTCACGTGCAAGATTCCACTTCTCAGGGAAGGGGAGATTTTCTTCACCTACTAAACTTGCAGTAGGGACAGCAACATATCGAAGGTACCACCCTCGATCTTTATCATCATCAGGAGTAACTAACACCCTTTTACTCCTCGCCGTAAGAGTAAACACTCCTTGGCGGAACAACATCGGAGAATAGAGGTGAATAAGATGATGAAAAGTGAAGGGTACAGAAGCTAAATTTTCGAAATACCTAAGGCACGCAACGACTTGCCAAACAAGTGGACTGACTTGTCCCAGACAAATTTTGAAAAATCGACAAAACTCGATAATAACAGGGTCGATAGGAGGCTTGAATCCTAACGTGAAAGGGTAAGTATAAACATAAGAATACCCGGTCTTGTAAGAGGTTATTCTCTGGTTATTGCGAGGAACAATAACATAGAAATCAAGCTTCCAAGAACAATCCCTGCGTACAAGAGGCACCAAGCCCTCTATTATCTGAGTAGGATAAAGGTCGACACTATCATGCGAAGACATTGAAGAAAGCTGTTCGCTCATGGCCTGACTATCCTTGGAAAAAGAAAACATCGCAGGGATAATTTCATCGACCCTCATCTCGCAAAGCGGTTCACTATGTCCTCTACTTTTTGACAAAGATCTCGAAGACCTAGCCCCTGAAAAATATAAAAAAATAGAAGACCTAGAAAAAGATGGGAGAGTAACATGAGAAGAAGAAGCACCCCTGAAACGGGTAGAACCTAAGCTCCTAAGTCTTCCGCCTCTCCTACTCCGAGTTGGAGCAGAAGAGGGAGTCAATTCCTCAAAATTAATGATTTTCTTAGATTGCTGGTTTGAAGAAGACATATTTACGAAGAATGAAGAATTTACAAATAAAGAAAGAAGGTTGGAAGTTTTTTGTGAAAGTAAAGAAAGGAAAAGGGGTATTTATACTCAAAGGCAACCGTCAAAAAATGGAAAAAACAGTTATGTGAAAGTCATAATTGAAGTTGTCACTTCGTGACTGATGCAACCGCAAAAAGCCCTAAAAGGCGCTGAGTAATTGCAGAACCAACCCGGGAATGCCATGTGGCACGGGCATTAAATGGAAGTAACAAGCGACGCCTACGTTCAAAGACGGATGCAATGTTACGAGTGAAGCGACGACAAAATATTCCCGCCATAAGTAAGTATCCACTTACCAAATATTAATCGATAAATAAATGGTAAGTGGGGGGACTATCTGTATTGGTAAAAAAGAGCTTCACACGTGTAATAATCGAGATGACTCAGTAATCTATGTGGAACAATGAGAACATGACAACTGGACGAGACTTTATGAAGAGGTACGGAATAAAGAGGCACGGAACAACATATTCATGGGGTAAACAGACACGGGAATCTCAACCTAATCGAGAAGATGAAGAGACACGGTTGTTGATACCCAATGTTTTCTCAAATTATTTTCAAACTTGCATATAAGCTTTCAAAATTACTCTTTGTAATAATGAGTATTTTTCCCTATTTTTCCATATTTTATTAAATTATTTTCCTGCTTATTTTTAATATTTTCATACTTAAATCATGCATAAACTATGCTATAAATAATTTCAAAATATTTCCCAGCTCAATATATCGTTTATAATCATTTTCTAGCTATTAAAATTCAATTACTTCACAAATTAGCCAATTGGGTGCCATTTAAGTTCGATTGCATCAATTTTACAAATATGGCCCAATTGAACATTTTGTACTAACTCATACATTTTTACACTTGATATTACTTAATTACTGTAATGTTGCCTATTTTTAACTTAATTTCATTTTATACGATTATTGGCTATTTTAATTAATTAGTTATCTATTTTTATTCGGGTATTTAACATTTAGCCATTCCTATTTAAATCCTAGCCACAATTACCCAACCCACCAGATTTCAAAATAACCCAGCCCAATCCCTAAAATCTACCCGGCTCAATCTGAGCCGTTGATCACATGAGATCAACGACCCAGATATTACCTTACCATAATTAACCCTCGAACGACCCCCCCTGACCCCCCACTCTTTGAGACCGGCCTCTCTCTCTACCCGTCTCTTTCTCTCCTCCTTCTCTCTAGAACCTTGTGGTTCTTCTCCTTCTCCGATGGCTCTTGGCATGCCTCCGGCCACCTCCAGCCTCTCCCCTTTCGACCACCAGCCACCTTGACGCCTCCTTGCTCCGACTTACTTTGTCTCTAAGACCCCCATGGGTCCTTACCATACCCAACAGCTACTGGAGCTCTGCCTGGGTGATTCCGGCCTTTCTCCGATGGGTTTTTAACACTACCATGCCCTCCTCACCACTATCTATGGGTTTCACGGCAGGTTCTCCCATTCTTACTATGGTTCTTACGAAACCCTAATTTTTTACTTAAACCTTTAAATCTCTGTTATTTTAGCAATTTTAAGCTTACTCTCTTATGTTTTATACTATTTTCGACTCGATTCTTTAAGTTTCATCAACTTTAAAACTCTTTTGAGTATTTTTTAGTTACGATTTTTCTCTAAGTCTTTCCTATACTGGTTCGAACTGTTTTCACTTTTATGATTTGAGTTTTTCCCTTGCATATTCACTGATTCCATTAGGGTTATGCACGGATCGGGTTGGATCGGATTTAGCATATTTCGGATTCAGATTTCGGATTTCAGATTCTGAAAAGGGCAATCCGAATCCGATCCGAATTAACATTGGATCGGATCGGATTTTAAACTTTGGATCGGATATTTTTTCGGATTGTCGGATCGGACTGTCGCTTAATTATCCTATGCTGGATTTTATCCTATACTAAGTATAGTTATATTGTAATCTGTAATGTATACTCAAACTACTACAATGTACATAACAAAAATTACCAACAACTATACACATTTCTCAATTACTATAGAAACTACACTATAGAGTGTAGATGTTTCCTTAAAACATTTACAGTAAATGTTAGCTCTGGACAGTCACATACTCACATTTGTGGTGAGTTAGCAGCAGTTGATGGCTTGATGCTGCTAGCTGCTTCACACCTTCACCTGGACTGGACTGGAGTACCAGTACCCCCTAAAGACCTAAACTGTAAAATGGTACAACAATTAACCAAACACCATTCATCACCTAAAACCAAATTTCAACAGAAACCAAAGTTCGAATGAGGAAAAAACCAAATTTCAACAGAAAATAGCGACAAAGTTCAATAGAAAACAGTCAAACACCATTCATCACCTAAAAAGGTTCAACGAATTCCATAAACTAAAGACCCCAAATTACTAAACAAAATACAATCAGTTGTCTTTCAAACCAAACCAAAATAAAACAAACCAAAGTTACCAAACTACTAAAGTCACCAACACCAATAGTTCTTTAAAAGATTACACAAAATAATCAAGTTCCAACTTCTGAGAGCAGCAGATATGCTGTAAACAACACAGTAAACACAACCAGCA
>ML283639.1:16162-33086 GCA_005239495.1 Nicotiana undulata | reverse complement strand
GTAGAAAACCTGCTTATAGGATTTTACTTTCTTACATGTGCAATAGATAACCTGTCTAGGACATGCATCTCATTAGAAATCCTGCTTTAGGTTCTTTACTTTCAGCATGTTATTATACTCATCTCATAAACCATGATTGCAGTTAATAACTATAACAAGTAATAAAACTATTATAAGGTATCATTACTACATTTTTAGAAATCATAGCATTTAGAAACCATGTCTTTAGGTATCCCTGTGTGCATTAGATATCATGTTCATTAGGACTTTATCTTCATCATGTTTGTGTCAAGTTATATTTTACTGAACACCTAATTAGCATGTGTCTAATCTGATAAATATCGCTAAAATATGGTTAAGTGGGTTAAAACATCTCTACAAATATGTACCTCTAAAATCAGAATCAAATATGCATGTTCACCCCTCTAAAATAAATAGGCAATATATACGAACGCCTAGGCAAACTTTAGGCCTAATACATTATTAAAATCAAACTAATTGTGTTTTCTTGCTGATATTAGAACCAATCAGTTCCTTTTGAAAAATCTCAAACCTTACTGCTTTTTCACTCATGTTCTTTACCTCTTTGCAGTTCATTATACTTTACTCTAAAACTCTACTGTTTTCAACATACTCATTCTGGGAATCATGCATTTATTTCCTCTTTACTGAAACTTTATCTGATTCCTGTTCTATTATGTTTTTAAATTACTGGATTTCAAAGTTACCTCACTCTGCTCAAAATCATGTTACTTTGAATCTTTGCTCTGTATTTCTTTAAAGCTATTGTATTTTCTAGAAAAATTTACCCCCTCCTTTTACTACAGTTCTCTTTAAACTGCGGACTCCTACTCTACGTTAAGCTATTGTATCTTTTTTTTTAGTCACTTTTCTTTTGAATCACTAAATTATTTCAAAAACCATGCTTTAATGATTTTCATCCATGTTTCTACCGGAGGCTTTAAATCGTTATGTACTTCTAAATCCTACTGCTATCTCTAAGCTACTGCATTTCTGAAAATCAATCACCCTTTTGAATTACTCAGTCTTAACTGAACCTTCTGCTTTCCCTACTAAATTGTCAAAACATATCCTTTACCAAAACTGCTGAAACCTACTGATTTTAAACTCAAAAACTCCTGTTTTAAATCCTGACTTTGAGACCTTGACTGTGCTTGAGACGTGCTACTTACATGCTTACTTGTGGAGGGGTCTGTGAGCCTTTATTTGCCTTACGTGTTCCCTTACATGTAGTCCTACTTGTTATGTATGTCGCTTAGCATTTTGTCCTTTAAACCTAAGGGTTCAGCCTAGTACTCACCTTGTAGGAATAGTAGTCCTAAATACCCTCTAGGACTTATAGGATGGGACGGGTAATAGCACGCAATAAGCATTCGTGACCAACACATGCGCTTTAAATAAACTTTACGGGGTGGGAAGGGTAGAATACATATATGATGACCGGTGCTCTAATACCACGTGTAGCCGCCTCTTTGAGAAAGTGACATACCGGGTATTGCATTGATGTGATCCGTATTACTTTAAACCTAGGATAATCTCCTTAAATATTTTGTAACGTTATCAAAAATCTTTTAATAAAATCTATGTTTTTTGTGTGAAATCCCCTCTTATCTGAGCCTTACTTATTTGTTTGTCCAAATTCACGAAATTTCTTGGCTGGGACCCACAGTTGTGGATTTTGAGGGGTTCCTAACACCTTCCCCTTGAGATAATTTCAAGCCCTTACCCGTTCTAGTTCAATGAGTTATCAACTCAAGGTGCCCTAACACACCATAAAAATCGTTAGGTGGCGACTCTTCTTTAAACCCTCTTCCATTAAGGAGTTTTCCAAAATGTCATAGACCCGATCTCTCTGTACCTAACCCGTGCGATAGAAAAAGAGGGCGCGACAGCGGTCAAAATGAATCAGGGCAGATTCAGAGATCTTCCATTAATGATCCAAACGTTACATAACCTTCACGCGACAGTTACAGTTAATCATTGTAACGTTACATTAATGCCATTATAAGTCATTAATGCTCAATCACTGAAAAGGATAGATGTTATATTAATAAATTCCTATATAAGGGAGTAAAATATAACTTGTAAGGACACGTTCTGAACCGTTTTTACAATATACTTACTTTTTACACATCTTACTGCTTTCTTTTTACAAGTTTATTTGCAATTATTGGCATATCCCTTGGTTATCAGAAACCCGAGTTCTTCCTAAATTAGCTTTGGCAGAGAATCTAATTATTTGGTTAAACAATATATGCGAAGGTATTTACAAAGGACCAATCGGGGTCCTACACAAAAGAAAGAAAAAGAAAAAATACAAAAGCGTCAAACTATCCTCGGGGGCAGCTTCCTCCTAGGGATCCTCACCATTCTCGTACCCACTCTTGCTGCCATCATCATCGTCATCGTCGTCATCAGAAGAGGCCAATGCTTTTTCTTCAGCTTCATCCTCTTTTTCCTTCGCTATCTATACGGTGAGATCGAAACCTCAAGTGTGTATCTCCTCGAGGGTCTTCCTCCGAAATTGGGATTTAGCAAGTTTGGCAATCAAATGTGCTCGAGTTTGAGCAGTCTTGGCAGCCTCCCTCACTTGAACTTGAGCGGCCTCGGCGTCGGCCCAGTAAATGGCCACTATCTTATCAGCCTCGACTTTTGCTTTTTCGGCCTCAGCTTGGGCCTTTGCGAGTTCAAAAGCCAACTTAGCCTCGAGCTTCTCTATCTTCCTTGCCTGAGCCGAGATCTTTTCCTTCATACCTCGAAGTTAGGCTTCAACCGATGACAACCGGTCTAGGGCAGCCTCTTTCTCTGCAACAAGGCGGTCCATGCCTTCTTTCCACCTGTAGGACTCCGCCTTTGTCACACCTCTTTTTTCACCAGTATGGGTGGGATAAGGGAGTTTTTCCAATTCAAGTGACATAATCGATTTTGGGATTATTATTGATTTTTCAGAGTCTCCACCCGGATTTTTTACGATGTTCCGGGACACCATTTGTTTATTGAAATCCCAAACCGAAGAAATTTTGACTCTGTTTAAAACGTTTGCGAACCAGAAATTCGGGTAAGAAATTCTGTTAACCCGGAAGAAGGTGTTAGGCACTCCCGAATTTTATGGTTCTAGCACGGTCGCTAAACTATTAATATTTTGCCTAATTATCTAATTATTTACATATTTAAAACCTATTGTGCATTTTAGCCTTTTATTTTTTAGCCGTTTTTAATATTTATGGATTATTCTGAAAGAAGTCACGATGGCGTGCACTTGTCGTTTTTGGACACGTTGTAAACGCGCCACATGAAATGCACCCGCAATTTACAACGTGTTGATTTTTATTATAATTTAAAGTTGTGGTCGAGTAGCATGAGTTGCAAACCCGAGTGTAGATTACGTAATGACTATGGTCACGATGATTTAATTGCTTATTTGAAGCAAAACCATTATTTTTTATAAGTTCTTTGTCTTTTCCTAAATTACTTATAGTATTAACCTAAGAGGTACTTTCGGACGACAAAGTATTGTGAGTTCAAAATCTTCTAGGACTAAGTGAGCTAATCTAAGGGTGAGCATTTGAGCTATGGCTAAATCTGGCCCAATTTTGCAATTAGCATTTTTAGGGCCAATCCTATTTTGGCTATTTGTGAAAGGGATGAGTTATACAATTCATCTAAAGCATACTAAATGAAGGAATTTAAATGCACAAAATGGAATCATTGATTTATTTGAACATATTTCGAACTATAGTTCTAAAAGGAAAATAAGAAAACTCATTAGAATATTTGAACATTTATTTTTAGTTATCATAGAGATGATGTATTTTAAGAAGTCGTGTCTTAAGAAATTGTAATAAACATTTCAGAAGCCCAATTAAAGTGAGAAATGGGTTGAGTTGGACTTAAGGACATACCCAATTACTGGGCTAACTAATTGCAGAATTATTGGACTTGAAATCCATAAATGACTTAAGGTAATTTCCAGGAATCTAAAACGAGTTTTTAACAGTAAACTTAATAGGAATAACTGGGGTTACACACAACTTGATTTCAGTACCAAAATCACGTGAAAATTAAAGGTATTTGAATTTTAAACGAGATATGCTAACCAGATTTCGAATTAAGTCAGATTGCACCAAAATACAACACTAAGATTTTGGGCTTTTGTACCCCTTAGGCCCAATAGCCTAGGGTCCAGTCTCATTCAAGCTTATTGGGCCTTCTCATAGGTCTGGCCCAATTTGTATGGTTTAGAGCTTGAAGAAACAGAATTCCAGATTTATAAACAAAATTTAATCATTATATGCTCGTCTAATTACACAATTTTACTAAGAATATACATATCCTCGCCTTAGTCTTACTGATACAACATAAAATAAATGTTCAGTCCAGCTTATTACAATAATTCTTAACATAAAAGGAAAAGAGTATATTGAGTCTATAGAAATGGGAATACTTTTTACATTGTTTTTCAATGATAAAATACAAGTTTCACATAAAAATGGAGTGAAATCTCTAAACTAGATGTTGCTTCAGTGCAAACCAAGACTGCTCATGGCTTAGGTAACAAAATCCTGCATTTTCATAGATTTTCTAACAACAAAAAAAAATGTAGAGGAATTTTGTGCATTATTATGGAATGAATCTGACCATTGGAGGGTCAAATTCACTTCCCTAATGCCATTCAAACTAAGGACAACCTTGCCATCTATGAAAATTCTAAATGGACTTCAAGTGTTCACACAAATCAAGAAAAAACACAACTAGCTACACAAATTTCAGCAAACATTCATAGACATTTTAACAAACAAAGTTTCATTTAATACAAAAGAGTTTACATACCTTTAAAGAGACAGAAAATAACAAGATATGTGACCAAATAAAGGCCAAGAAAACCAGAAGATTTTGAACTCAACACATCAACAAGACCAGCAACAAACAACAAGAATACCTAGAAATATACCTTGAGTAGATCAGGACTTTTTGGAGAAAAATCAGCCAAGAGGAAAAACAAAATTTCCAGAAAAGCCATAGCCAAAGAAGACCAGTTTTTGAAAGTGTTCTTGCACTAATAATTTTGGTATTTTTCAGTGTTGTCTCTGTTTTTCAGAATGAAAGCAGTTTTCTAGAGTGTATGTGTGTAAATTTTCTGTAAAAAATCTCTCTCAAAATTTGTTGTAAAATTTGTAATTTTTCTGTGTTTTTCCTTGTAAAAAATTTGTCTCTCCTCCCTAAAATCTGCGGTGAAGTGTGTCTAAAATCCCTCTAAAAATCTGTGGTCAAGTCTCTTTTTCAGAATATAACCTAGTCTATATATAGGGAGCCTAAGAGTGGCATCTATTAGGAATATACCTTATCCCTTAATCTGAAAATAGTACAGGTACAACTGTCCATTCTTATCATATTTTGGCATCTTTGTAACAGCTAGGACAGTTGTACCCTTTTCTAGAAGGTTCTTTTATTTACAACTCCCTTTTACCCCTTAAAACTACTGCTTTTACCTCAAGAAATCTGATTTCATGCTTTTCTGATTTTATTTTAATATTTATCCTAATTCTAGAAGCTTCTTGAGTTGTTACAGCCAAGATTCTTCAATTGAAGTACCTAAACTACCCTTCAATACCCTTGTAATTACCCTCTTAGTATTAAAGGTTATGTTATTTATTAAGTGTTGACTATTTTAACCTAATTAAGAGACTAAGATCAATGGTTAATACTAAAAAAGAAGCTGAAAATTACACTTCTTCAATGGTCACTTGAAACGAACTAAGTGAATTACCTTGGACTGAAACTTAGCTAATTTAAAGGACCTTACTATGTGATTAGCTTAGTTAGGTAATTAGACTTAGCTATCTTAAATTGACTATTTTAAGAACCTTGATCTAAGTTTGCTGATTTTGCATAACTTAGTTGATTCTAGGGGTTTTATTTTAGGTTTATGATTTTTCTTTGACTTTTTCCTCTTGTAAACTAGCTTATATGTTAACTAATCTCCACATTAGTATTAATCTTTCATATGTTAGGCTTATTTGGATTGATAGTTTAGGTTAGTCCCTAATCTTGATATGCAAGGATTATCGGTTCATAATAAAATAGAATCCAGGAAAATCCAGAAAACCCTAAACTAATCAATAATTAACGCCAAACCAGAATTAACAATTAATATGCAACAATTAACCAACAAGCCTATAATAAGATTTTAAAGCAGTTTTCACCTATCAACTAGGCAAGAACCCTAATTAGTTAGTAATTAACAATAGGTTAGGAAGATACAATTAAACAACTAATTTCAGTATTAAATTCATTATCTTAAAATCAGTAAATGGGGTTGACAAGGAGCAGATTAAAGAGGAAACATGCATGTAAGGGTTATCAGTTCAAAGTTTAAACAAAAATCCAGGGAGGATCAAGAAACCCTAAACTAATCCACAATTAACAGTAAACTAGCATCAAACAATTAATGTTCAGGAACAAATCTAGAAACCCTAAACTAATTAGTCTAATCATCAAACTAGATTTAAATGGCTACTATTCTGGAAAATCCTTCATACAATTAGATTAATTGAGTCATGCATGGAAGTAATTAAGTTTTAACCTAAACTAATCAACTAAAAAAAACAGTGTTATACAGGAAAACCTAAAGCTAACCAAACAACTGATTTTGACATAAAATAATTAAAGGAAATAGGAAGAAAAAGGGGTACCCGTTAATTAGAACAAAGGTTGGCCGGATTTCGACGGCTTGCCTTTGGCCGGACTCCGACAGGGTTTGGAAATGGGCCAAACCCACATGAACCAATAGCCCTTACCAAGGGTTATAGTCTCATGTAGGTTTGAGTCGTTGGTTCTCTAGAAACCCGCCAGTAGAAAAATTCTAGGGTTTCAGTTTTTTCAGACTTGAGATTAGTTGTTTTTGGTGGTTGTTTTTTGAGAAACTAAGGGTAGGAGGTGGTTGAGGAGGAGGAGGAGGTTATATGGTATAATTTTGAGGAGGTTTGGTGGTGCTCCGCCGCCAGTGGGCGATTTTCGGGCGGCAGAGGTCGACGGAAGACAGCGAGGTTAGAGAGAGTGAGAAGGGTTGTTAGGGTGTTAGGGGAGTGAGTGAGAGAGGGGGGTATGGTTAGGAAATATAAATACTTAATGAGTAGGGAGTTCCCATCCGTTGGATCAGGAAAGATCAATGGCTGAGATTGAACCAATCTCAAAACGGGGTCGTTTGGGGTGGACGAGTTTTGGTTTGGGTTGGGGGTATTTGGATAGTAAGAAGGGAGTTTTGGGCCTGGGTGCATCGGCCCAAGTCCGATTCTCATAGTCTTTTAGTCTTTGGACACTTAGGTTAAACTAATTAAATTAATTTAAATAAATTTAATTTATCATAATTAGTTTTAACCTAATTTTATCCAATTATAACTTAATAAATGAATTAATTAAAAGTGAAACTATTAATTAACATTCCTAATTATTTAAAAACAATATTGTAATTTTTCCTAATAAAAATGATTGAATTAGAACACTAAGTATTAAATTGAACCAAAACCTACTCATGCTATTTAAATTATTTTTTTTATTTTATAGATTTAAAAAAAAAAGATGAATTATGACCCTGCGATGGAAATAATTCACAAATAAACACTGAAATTCAACAAAAATCTATAGAATTAATTTATTTATCGAATTTTGTTGTCACGACCCGAAATCCCACCTTTCAGACTGTGACTGCGTCTAACGTTGAACCCGCTAGACAAACCAACATACACAACATTTGACATCTATAAACAACGTAACAGTATTTAAAGCCATTAACCTTCAAACCTTTACTGGAATATCCCGAATCATGAACTTTCAACTTTTACTGAAACATCCCAAATCACTTGAAAAGTTTTACAGCATAAAGAAATAATATTTCAAAACGCATAATGAAACGATAAAGACAACAATATCGTAAAATCCCAAAACCGGGGTGTCACAACCTCACAGACTAACTAATCTGAGTGCTAAATACAAAGTCTGAAAGAAAATATATAATTGTCTTGGAACTAGAAGAAAAAGGCANGGTCCGGTAGCAGGGTCTGCACAACACAAGGAAGTGCAGTGTAGTATCAGTACAACCGACCCCATGTACTGAGTAAGTGCCAAGCCTAACCTCGGCCGAAGTAGTGACGAGGCTAGACTTGACATCAACGATAACCTGTCCTATTCTACAGCAGGTAACAGGAAATAACCCAAGGCAAGAGGTAAGCAGGAAAGTAAGGGGTACGAGAGCAGTAAAGGGGGACAAGTGAAATAAAGCAGTCACATCGACAGATAGAAGTGATCCAAAGAAAACAATCCAACATAATCGACAACAAAACAAGTATAAATGTCAGAAAGGTAAACAATGGCACGACATCACCCTTCGTGCTTTTACTCTCTTCCTCACGATGCAATGTAATCAAATATCATGGCACGATATCACCCTTCGTGCTTTACACTCTTACTCATTATGCAATGTAAACAAATAACATGGCACGACATTTACCTTCGTGCTTATAATCAATAAAATCATGGCACGACATCACCCTTCGTGCTTTACACTCTTCCTCACTATGCAATGTAAATAAATAACATGGCACGACATCACCCTTCGTGCATTACACTCTCCCTCACCAAACAACAACATATATATAATGGCAAGGAGTACATCATAGTGGAAATAAGCAGTTCCGAAACACCCCGCAAGGGGAAAAACATCAATTCAATAACTCAATAAACGCCCGGCAAGGGTCTCAGCTATAACCAATCACTTTGATCGTATCCTCTACATTTGGATTATCGATCATATCGACACTTTCTTAAACTCAACAATAAATACTTCCAACAAGAATAGATTACTAAGTAAGGACGATCTCATAATATACAAAACATGGGAGAAATACTACAATTTCTACCAAAATAGACTCACGGGCATGCGAGACACACATTGCATAGGTATTCGTCACCTCACCTATTCAATGAACATGATAATCACTTAACACATAACAATTAATACATATTCCCTCACCGAAATTAGTCAAGACACTTACCTAGGTCCAAAGTATGGCAATCAACCCTCTAAGACCGCCTTTTCTTTATAATCCGACTCCGAAACAACGTTATCTATGCATAATTAATTCAATAATATCAATAAAGACTCAATAATATAATCCTATAGCCTAGGTATTCATTTTCTAGCATTCTTCCCAAAATAACAAAATTCGACCCCGGGCCCACGTGGTCTAAACTCGAGGTTCGGACCAAAACCCGATTACCCATAACCCCACGAGTTCAATTATGTAATTAGTTTTAGGATCCGACCCCATATTGAGGTTGAATCATCCAATTTTCCCAAAAACCTAATTTCTACCTTAATTTTATGATTTTTAGACCTAGTCTTCTAGTGATTAGTTATGGAAAATGGAAGAAAATGGAGTTAAATATACATACCTATGGAGCAATGAAGGAAGGGAAGCTTGAATTTCTCCTATGGGGGTTTGGGGAAAAAGGAAGGAGTGAAGGAGTGAAAGATGGGAGAAATCCCAAAATGGTTATGTTTTTGGTTTATTAAAAATCACTAGAGGTATTTACCCTACGCGTTCACGAGCCACTGGCCGCGTTCGCGAAGGGTTGACAGCTAGACCCTATGTGTTTGCGAGCCACTGGCCGCGTTCGCGAAGGGTTGACAGCTAGACCCTATGTGTTCGCGGAGCCAGGGCCGCGTTCGCGAAGGGTTGACTTCCTAACCTTCCGCGTTCGTGAGCCACTGCCCGCGTTCGCGAAGAGCAACCTAACCGACCCCAGACCCCACCCTTTTAACTCTACGCGTTCGCGAGAGGGGCGTCGCGTTCGCGTAGAGTAGTACCCCCATAGCTCCGCGTTCCCGATGGTACCCCTGCGTTCGCGTAGAACAAAAGTTTATGCCACCCTATTTACCCTTCGCTTTCGTGAACCCTTGGCCGCGTTCGCGAAGGGTATTACACCAGACATCATAAATAGGCCAAAACACCAGATGTTTCATGCATTTCATACCCCGTTAGCTATCCGAAACTCACCCGAGCCCTCGGGTCTCAAAACCAAAAACACACACGACTCCCAAGACATCCTACAGACTTATTCGAGCTTTTAAATCACCAAAATATCATCAAAAACAAGGAATCAAACCTTAAAACTCATAGAATTTCCTCAAAACTTCATAAAGCTTAACTTTTCCAATTTTGATTCGAATCACGTCATTTCAAGTCCGTTTTACACCAAATTTCACAGATAAGTCACATAACATATAATAAACCTGTTCCAAGTTTCGGAACCATAATACGGGCTCAGTAACATGGTTTCCACATCAAAGTTCATTTTCAAAATCCTTTATTATTTTCAGAAAATAATTTTCTTTAAAAATTCATTTCTGAGGCTTGGGACCTCGGAATTCGCTTCCGGGCATACGCCCAAGTCCCATATTTTCCTACGGACCCTCCGGGACCATCACATCACGGGTCCGAGTCCGTTTACCAGGAATGTTGACCAAAGTCAACTTTATTCAATTATTCAATTCAAAGTTCCATTTTAATCAAATTTTCACATAGAAGCTTCCCGGCTACATGCCCAGGCTACACACGCATATCGAGGTGAGATTAACGGAGGCTTTCGGGGCCTCGGAACACAGATAGATATAATTACTTAGGATGACCTTTTGGGTCATCACAATATCCACCTCTAAAACAAACGTTCGTCCTCGAACGAACATAGAAAAGTACCTGAGCCTGAGAAACGATGGGGGTAACGACTCCTCATATCGGACTCGGACTCCCAAGTAGCTGCCTGGGCAGGCTGACCTCTCCACTGAACACGGACCGAAGGATAACTCTTCGACCTCCACTGGCGAACCTGCCTATCTAATATAGCTATCAGATCCTCCTCATAAGTCAGATCCTTGTCCAACTGGACACCGCTGAAGTCAAGAACGTGAGATGGATCTGCAATATACCTCCGGAGCATGGATACGTGAAACACTGGATGAACTGCTGATAAATGCGGTGGCAAGGAAAGTCTGTAGNTTATCCAAGGCATCCTGGACTAACTCAGAACCCAATAATCTAGCCTCTCCGGGATCAAACCATCTGAATGGAGACCGACATCGCCTACCATACAACGCCTCATACGGATCCATCTGAATGCTTGACTGGTAACTGTTGTTGTAGGCAAACTCTGCTAAAGGCAAGAACTGATCCCATGAACCACCAAAATCAATAACACATGCCCGCAACATATCCTCCAAACTATGGATAGTGCACTCAGACTGTCCGTCTGTCTGAGGATGAAATGTTGTGCTCAACTCAATCTGTGTGCCCAACTCTCGCTGAAATACTCTCCAGAAATGGGAGGTAAATTGAGTACCTCGGTCTGATATAATAGATAAGGGCACACCGTGCAATCTGACAATCTCTCTCATATAGATCTGAGCTAACTTCTCCGCTGAAGATGAAACCGCCACCGGAATGAAATGTGCTGACTTGGTCAACCTATCCACCAAAACCCATACTGCATCAACCATCCTCTGAGTCCGTGGAAGTCCAACTACAAAATCCATCGTGATACGCTCCCACTTCCACTCGGGAAGCTGAATCTGCTGCATCAAACCACCGGGTCTCTGGTGCTCATATTTAACCTGCTGACAATTCAAGAACCGAGCTACATAAGCCACAATATCCTTCTTCATTCTACGCCACCAATAATGCTGCCGCAAGTCTTGGTACATTTTCGCGGCGCCCAGATGAATGGAATACCGGGAACTATGGGCCTCTTGCAATATTAACTTACGAATGTCATCAACATCAGGAACACATATACGACCCTGCAATCTCAAAACTCCCTCAGCGTTAACTGTGACCTGCTGGGCACTTTCGTGCCGAACCGCATCTCTAAGAGCACACAAATGACGATCATCATACTGCCTGGCGCGAATACGATAGTACAATGAAGAACGAGCGACGGTATGGGCCAACACACTGCCACCCTCAAAAACCTCCAATCTAACAAATCGGTTGGCTAACGCCTGAACATCCAAAGCCAAAGGTCGCTCTCCAACTGATAAATAAGCCAAACTACCCATGCTGACTGACTTCCGGCTCAAGGCACCGGCCACCACATTGGCCTTTCCGGGATGATAGAGAATAGTAATATCATAATCCTTCAGCAATTCCAACCACCTCCTCTGCCTCATATTCAACTCCTTTTGCTTAAACAAGTATTGCAAACACTTATGATCAGTGAATACCTCACACGGTACTCCATACAAATAGTGCCTCCAAATCTTCAAGGCATGAACAATAGCTGCAAGTTTCAAATCATGGACTGGATAGTTCTTCTCATGAATCTTCAACTGACGTAAAGCATAGGCGATAACCTTGCCCTCCTGCATCAATACCGCNTGTCTTGAGCTTCTGAAAGCTCGCTTCACACTCCTCAGACCATCTAAACTGAACACTTTTCTGCGTCAACTTAGTCATAGGGGCTGCTATAGATGAAAACCCCTCCACAAACTGGCGATAATAGCCTACTAGGCCCAAGAAACTCCGAATCTCTGAGGCTGAAGTGGGCCTAGGCCAATCTCTGACTGCTGAAACTTTCTTCGGATCCACCTGAATGCCCTTTGCCGATACCACGTGGCCCAAGAATGCCACCGATCTCAACCAGAACTCACACTTAGAAAACCTGGCATACAACTGCCTATCCCTCAGAGTCTGGAGGATAACTCTAAGGTGCTGCTCATGCTCCTCTCGGCTGGGAGAGTATATCAGAATATCATCTATAAATTCGATCACAAATGAGTCCAAATAAGGCCTGAATACCCGATTCATCAACTCCATAAAAGCAGCGGGGCATTAGTCAACCTAAACGACATGACCAAAAACTCATAATTCCTATAACGAGTGCGAAAAGCTGTCTTAGGCACATCAGATGCCCTGATCCTCAACTGGTGATAACCCGATCTCAAGTCTATTTTAGAGAATTTCGTAGCACCCTGAAGCTGATCAAATAAGTCATCAATCCTCGGCAAGGGATACTTGTTCTTGATAGTAACCTTATTCAACTGCTGGTAGTCAATACACATCCTCATTGAGCCGTCTTTCTTCTTCACGAACAACACGGGAGCACCCCAAGGAGAAACACTAGGCCTAATGAAGTCCTTGTCCAACAAATCCTATAATTGTTCCTTTAATTCCTTCAACTCTGGCAGAGCCATACGATACGGGGGAATAGAAATGGGCTGAGTTCCCTCAGCTAACTCAATACAAAATTCAATATCCCTGTCGGGTGGCATACCCAGCAGTCAGCAGGGAATACCTCTGGAAACTCGCGAACTACGGGCACAGACTCGATAGAAGGAACCTCAGCACTAGAATCACGAACATAGGCCAAATAGGCCAAACAACCCTTCTCGACCATGCGCCGAGCCTTCATATAAGAAATAACTCTACTAGGAGAATGACTAGGGGTCCCTCTCCACTCTAAATGAGGTACTCCTGGTAAGGCTAAGGTCACTGTCTTTGCATGACAGTCCAAGATAGCATGATAGGGAGATAACCAGTCCATCCTCAATATAACATCAAAGTCCACCATATCAAGAAGTAAAAGATCAACCTGAGTCTCCAGACCGCCAATCACTATTGCGCAAACACGATAGACTCGATCCACCACTATAGAATCACCCACCGGTGTAGACACATGTACNGTAGAACCCGGATCAAATAACACCGAAGCCTCTCGGCTGCAAACTGAAACCGTACATGTAATAACTGCATCAGAAGCCTCTGCATCAGAATGAGCAGGAAAAGCATAACACCGGGGCTGAGCCCCTCCAATCTGAACATCCCTGGGTCTACCTGCTGCAACCTGGCCTCTACCCCTCGCGGCCTGTGCTCCACCTCTATGAACCTGACCACTACCTCTGGCACCTCGACCACCACCTCTAGCTGGATGAGGGGGTAAGGGTGCACCTGCTGCGGGAACCAAGGCACGGGAACCCTGATACTGGGGTCCACTCGAAGCTCAGGGGCAATACCTGGCAATGTGCCCCGGGCTACCACAAATATAACAAGATCTCTGTTGTTGTGGCTGAGGATTCGGAAACTGGCCCTGACGACCCTGGTAACCACCCTGGTAACTCTGAAGCGGCTGTGCATTGATAGATGCTGGTGGTTAACTAACATGAACTGGCGGTGCATGAGGAGATACCTGAAGTGCTGACTAAAATGGTCAGGGTAGATGACCCCTACTAAAAGAATCCCCGTCTCCGGATGAGGCTCCACTGAATCTACCAAAATGATGGGGTCTCTTGTCAGCCCCCTGACCACCTCCCTGTGACAAAATCATCACAATCCTCCTGGCTATATCGGCCGCATCTTGGAATGAAATATCAGTACTCGACTCCCTGGCCATCTGGAGTCGTATAGGCTGGGCCAATACCTCAATGAACCTCCGAACTCTCTCCCGNCCTCCCTGTGACAAAATCATCTCAATCCTCCTGGCTATATCGGCCGCATCCTGGAATGAAATATCAGTACTCGACTCCCTGGCCATCTGGAGTCGTATAGGCTGGGCCAATACCTCAATGAACCTCCGAACTCTCTCCCGATCAGTGGGGAGTATCATCAATGCATGCCTGGATAGAGCGATGAACCTGGTCTCATATTGAGTAACAGACATAGATCCCTACTGGAGGCGCTCAAACTGCCTCCTAAGATCCTCTCACTGAGTAACGGGAAGGAACTTCCCTAGAAATACCTCTGTGAACTGCGCCCAAGTCAAGGATGCAGGCCCAGCTGGTCTGGCTAAACAGTAGTCCCTCCACCAAGCCTTGGCTGCGCCAGATAGTCGAAATGTAGCGAAGTCAACTCCATTGGACTCTACTATACCCATGTTCCGAAGAATCTCATGACAGCTGTCCAAATAATCTTGTGGGTCCTCTTATAGTGCACCAGTAAAAGTAGCAGTGAATAACTTGGTAAATATGTCCAGTCTCCACAACGCATCTGCTGACATAGTTGCTCCCTCATCTACAGGTACTGCAATACCTGGCTGTACTACTCCGGCTGGCTGAGGTGCCGGATTCTGAAACTCAGTGGCAACCTGCTCTGGTGTATGAATAATAGGAGTCTGGGTACCTCTCCCAGCCTGAGATTCGGCTGGAGCTGTAGGAAGAAGACCGGCCTGAGCCACACTCTCCATAAGTCCTACCAGACGGACAATAGCATCCTGAAGCACTGGGGTAGCTATGAACCCCTCTGGGACCTGCGCTGGTCCAACTGGGACTGCCGGAACTAGGACCTCCTCGTCAGACTCGACCTGAGGGTCCTCCACTGGGGATGCTGCTCTAGGTTGAGCCCTGCCCCGGCCTCGGCCTCTAGCACGACCTCGTCCTCGACCTCAACCCCTCGTAGGAGCTATAATAGGAGTGTCAGGCTGCTGAGCGAAACAAGGGGAAGCACGCGTCCTCTCCATCTGCGAGAGAATAGAATATAAACTTGATCAGTATACCAAAATATACTACGCACGACAGAGTATGAAGAGAAGAGGAGAATCCTAACTTAGCAGCCTCTAGGGGATAAATACAGACGTCTCTATACCGATCCCTCAGACTCTACCAAGGTTGTCCGTGAGTTGTGAGACCTAAGTAACCTAGAGCTCTGATACCAACTTGTCACGACCCGAAATCCCACCTTTCAGACCGTGACTGCGTCTAACGTTGAACCCGCTAGACAAGCCAACGTACACAACATTTGACATCTATAAACAACGTAACAGTATTTAAATCCATTAACCTTCAAACCTTTACTGGAATATCCCGAATCATGAACTTTCAACTTTTACTGAAACATCCCAAATCACTTCAAAAGTTTTACAGCAGAAAGAAATAATATTTCAAAACGCATAATGAAACAATAAAGACAACAATATCGTAAAATCCCAAAACCGGGGTGTCACAACCTCACAGACTAACTAATCTGAGTGCTAAATACAAAGTCTGAAAGAAAATATATAATTGTCTTGGAACTAGAAGAAAAAGGCAAGACAATGAGGAAATCCAAATGTAGGAGAGACACCAAGGCCCACGAACGCCAGCGGGTATACCTTGAAGCTCTGGGTAGACTGAAGGTGACTCCCTCAATACGGTCCACTGGGTCCGGATGCGGGATCTGCACAACATTAAGAAGTGCAGTGTAGCATCAGTACAACCGACCCCATATACTGAGTAAGTGCCGATCCTAACCTCGGCCAAAGTAGTGACGAGGCTAGACTTGACATCAACAATAACCTGTCCTATTCTACAGCAGGTAACAGGAAATAACCCAAGGAAGGAGGTAAGCAGGAAAGTAAGGGGTACGGGAGCAGTAAAGGGGGACAAGTGAAATAAAGCAGTCACATCGACAGATAGAAGTGATCCAGAGAAAACAATCCAACATAATCGACAACGAAACAAGTATAAATGTCAGAAAGGTAAACAATGGCACGACATCACCCTTCGTGCTTTTACTCTCTTCCTCACGATGCAATGTAATCAAATATCATGGCACGATATCACCCTTCGTGCTTTTACTCTCTTCCTCACGATGCAATGTAATCAAATATCATGGCACGATATCACCCTTCGTGCTTTACACTCTTACTCATTATGCAATGTAAACAAATAACATGGCACGACATTTACCTTCGTGCTTATAATCAATAAAATCATGGCACGACATCACCCTTCGTGCTTTACACTCTTCCTCACTATGCAATGTAAATAAATAACATGGCACGACATCACCCTTCGTGCATTACACTCTCCCTCACCAAACAACAACAGATATATAATGGCAAGGAGTACATCATAGTGGAAATAAGCAGTTCCGAAACACCC
>ML283639.1:0-15892 GCA_005239495.1 Nicotiana undulata | reverse complement strand
TAATACCTATTCCCTCACCAAAATTAGGCAAGACACTTACCTCGGTCCAAAGTATGGCAATCAACCCTCTAAGACCGCCTTTCCTATATAATCTAACTCCGAAACAACGTTATCTATGCATAATTAATTCAATAATATCAATAAAGACTCAATAATATAATCTCATAGCCTAGGTATTCATTTTCTAGCATTCTTCCCAAAATAACGAAATTCGACCCCGGGCCCACGTGGTCTAAACTCGAGGTTCGGACCAAAACCCGATCACCCATAACCCCACGAGTTCAAATATGTAATTAGTTTTAAGATCCGACCCCAAATTGAGGTTGAATCACCCAATTTTCCCAAAAACCTAACACTACCCAAAAACCCAATTTCTACCTTAATTTTATGATTTTTAGACCTAGTCTTCTAGTGATTAGAGATGGAAAATGGAAGAAAATGGAGTTAAATATACATACCTATGGAGCAATGGAGGAAGGGAAGCTTGAATTTCGCCTATGAGGGTTTGGGGAAGAAGGAAGGAGTGAAGGATGGGAGAAATCCCGAAATGGTTCTGTTTTTGGTTTATTAAAAATCACTGGAGGTATTTACCCTACGCGTTCACGAGCCACTGGCCGCGTTCGCGAAGGGTTGACAGCTGGACCCTATGCGTTCGCGGAGCCAGGGCCGCGTTTTAAAGGGTTGACTTCCTAACCTTCCGCGTTCGCGAGCCACTGCCCCCGTTCGCGAAGAGCAACCTAACCGACCCCATACCCCACCCTTTTAACTCTACGCGTTCGTGAGAGGGGCGTCACGTTCGCATAGAGCAGTACCCTCAGAGCTCTGTGTTCACGATGGTACCCCTGCGTTCACGTAGAACAAAAGTCTACGCCACCCTATTTACCCTTCGCGTTCGCGAACCCTTGGCCGCGTTCACGAAGGGTATTACACCAGACATCAGAAACAGGCCAAAACACAAGATTTTTCATGCATTTCATACCCCGTTAGCTATCCGAAACTTACTCGAGCCTTCGGGTCTCAATACCAAAAACACACACGACTCCCAAGACATCATACGGACTTATTTGAGCTTTTAAATCACCAAAATATCATCAAAAACAAGGAATCAAACCTTAAAACTCATAGAATTTCCTCAAAACTTCATAAAGCTTAACTTTTCCAATTTTGATCCGAATCACGTCATTTCAAGTCCGTTTTACACCAAATTTCACAGATAAGTCACATAACATATAATAAACCTGTTCCAGGCTCCGGAACCATAATACGGTCCCGGTAACACAGTTTCCACATCAAAGTTCATTTTCAAAATCCTTTATTATTTTCAGAAAATAATTTTCTTTAAAAATTCATTTCTCGGGCTTGGGACCTCGGAATTCGCTTCCGGGCATACGCCCAAGTCCCATATTTTCCTACGGACCCTCCGGGACCGTCACATCACGGGTCCGGGTCCGTTTACCAAGAATGTTGACCAAAGTCAACTTTATTCAATTATTCAATTCAAAGTTCCATTTTTATCAAATTTTCACATAGAAGCTTCCCGGCTACATGTCTGGGCTGCGCATGCATATCGAGGTGAGATTAACGGAGGCTTTCGGTGCCTCGGAACATAGATTTAGCTAGAATTACTTAGGATGACCTTTTGGGTCATCACATTTGTAGGAGTATTTAGTAGGTGAAAAATCACATGCTCACAACCTTTACTTGATTGACCTCCTCATGGAGTTGCTCGATCCTCTCGATCTTTGTTGCATCTGTGATATTGAAATATTAGCTTCCGTTCCCGAATCAAGCTCTTGAGCTTTTAAGAGTATCATTACTCGCTCGATCAACTCGGTCTGCTCCGTGTGAGCTTTAGCCAGTCCGGCTCGTAGGTCCTTAATCTCTTCATCCTTTTACCCGCAGTAGAGTTTGAGGGCATTCCTCTCCTCCGAAAGCCTTTGGAGGTCGGCCTCATGCTGTCTCAGTTCAAACCGAGACTTAGAAAAATCCTGTACGGAAAAGGAAGGGAGTTAGACAAAAAACAGAAGAATACAACATCAACAAAAGAATTAAAACTTACCTGGTTCATGAGCTGTCAGGCCTCTTCGAAGAGGTTGGATGCGCCATTCAAGTCGGAAGCATCCTCGACTCGGCAAAGCAATCTCGGAAGGGATCCTCCCCACCGGGGATTCCACCTGTTTTGGGGGTCTTCAAAGCTTGAGCATCCCGTATCGCGTCTTCTAAAAAGGTAGGAAGGGTTGGCGAATGACCTACTGTCACTACCCCAAGTGAGTCACTTGGGGCGTTCTTTTCAACTCGAGGGGTTTCAGGACCAGCCCCCTCGGATATGCTCTCCGTTTGACGGGAGGCATCCTCGATCTCAGGCGATTTGGGGACTTTGCCCGAATCCTTCTCTAAGGCCTCCTCAGCACGAGGTGGGTCTCACCAACCGCCACCTATTCAGCGGCCTTGGAGGCCTCAATGGTTTTCCTCACTCGGGTCATTAGCACCGAGCCACCATCTTCATCTTTTTCTTCTTCCTCCCTTAGCTCCTGAACTACATGGGCAGGAAGGGCAGCAATATCTATCCTCGATTTGCTAATCAAGCTCTTCTTCTTCTTCTTGGGTTTTGGGTCCTTAGAGGTCGAGGCCCTTTTCCTCTTGTTATCCTTTGTCGATTTCGAAACCGGAAACGAAGCCTCCTTCTCGCCAGACAGAGGCCTCATGACCGCATCCTTGCTCAGGCCTACACAGAAAGAAATCAGATAAGTATAAAATATGTTATGATTAGATCGTTAGATTTGCAAAAGGGAAGCTTACCATGGTTCTTGGACTCCTATCAGCCTTTTGCCAAATCGCGCCAACAACACTCAACATAAGTGGAGGTCGAGGCTAGTTTTCAAACCCAACTCTCGAGATCGGGGATCGGACGAGGCATCCAAGCAACCTCTACAAAAGAAGGCATTAATGAGAAAAGGCAGAGGAACAAAATTATACATGGAAACTAACAGTTGAATAATACTTACGTTTCATGTTCAATTTCTCTGGAAATGGCATCTTCTCTGTCAGGATAAGATCAGAGGTCTTCACTCGAACAAACCTACACATCCATCCCCGATCCTTGTCCTCATCGATGCTCGAGAACAACACCTTGGTTTCCCGATGCTGGAGTTTAATCAACCCTCGATATATACGGGAGTTGTACAACCTGATGAGGTGGTCGAGGGTGAATGGCATCCCCTTGGATTTTCTTGAAAAGAATTAAAGCATGATGACTATTCGCCAAAAGGAATGATGGATTTGGCGTAAGGTCACCTGGTATTGACGGCAGAAGTCGATGATGACATGGTCGATGGGGCCCAGCGCGAAAGGGTAAGTGTAAACACTCAGATACTCTTCCACGTGGGTAGTAATACTTTCTTCAGGGGATGGAATCACTACCACTTTATCTCCCCAGTTGTAGTCTCTCTTCATCTGCTCGAGGTACCCCCACGGTGATTGAGCAAATGTACCTCGACACATGCTCGCATTGACTAGAGACTGAGGAAGATTTCTCGATCTTAAAATCGAATTTGAGGCTACACAGACCAGGAACACACTCATCAGGGAGCGGATCCACCGGCGTTTTGTCACCGGCCGGCCATGAAGAAGAAGCTTTCTCCTTTTGGGGAACTGTTTTAGATGTTTTCGCCATTGTTATGAGTTTAAAGAAGGAATAAGGTAATACGACTTGGTGTTTGAAGATTGGCGGTGAAACCTGATAATTAATAGAAGAGAAAAACTTGGGAGAGGTAAAAGCTTAGAAGATTAGGAGAAAGTGAAATTAAAGTTTGATTCAATGAGGAGAAGGCTTATTTATGGATTTACGGTGACGGTTAAACAACACTAACGACCAACCACCAACTGACGCTCATTAATGATTTTGGGAACTGCACCGACGGGACGTTTTGGTCACTTTCATCGCTTACATCACAGGGATGATGTCATAGTTTGTCGAGGTCCGAAAAATCAAAGGCTCAACTCGTTTCTTGTCATTACACTCCAAAAAATGAGGGGACAATCTGTATACGGTTAAAATCGGAGCCACCCGATTTTACTATTTGATCGAGATCGGAATGTTGCATCGAAGGTCGACTGCGACATTATCACGACGTTGAGGCATCAAGTTTGATATCGAAGTATCTTTCGAGATCGAGGTTGGTAACAATCGAAGCCAAACGAGACAGACACCAAATTATATCAGAGCCTACATAATAACGGAAGAGCAAGATATCCGCGACTGGTCGAGGATCATGGGGTGAATCTCGGAACGGATCAAATTAGAAGCGGTTAATTAGCTAATTGTGTGATTTCCTTATGTAATAAGAGTTATACCATAAGTATAATTCCTCTACTATATAAAGAGGAGTTCTGATCATTTGTAAGGCATCATTATTCACAGAGATCAAAGCAATATAATTCTTTCTTTCTCGCTTACATTATTGTTCATCAGTTTACTTTATTTTCTTATTGTTCTTGCACTTATCACTTCGAGGGTACTTCGACTCGAGGGTTGAAGTTCTGTCTGAACACTGGTTTGCTTTACTTATAATTCAATTCACCATTCATCTTCCTATTTATCAATTGGTGTTGAGTGAAATCACATATCCTTAAAATCACAATATAAGTTTAATTGTTATCCAAATTTTAGGGTAAACAAGCATATACTCATGTAGGGTTGTTCATAGTTTGGTAAATACTGAATTACCTTATCGAAATCGAAAATATTGGTATTTGGTATTCGGTATGATATTTGGTTTAAGTTTTTAAAAAATTAGTATTAGGTATGATATTTGGTATTTTAAAATGAAATACTGAAATACCGATATCGTACCGAAATATATATTATATTACACAATACACATATTATTAATTATAATATAAATATAAAAAATCTAAAAGTCTTTATTCTCCAAGTTCGCCAATTAACTCCAAGCAAGTAACAAGACATTTTTATTGATCAAATTTATTCATTTATGTACAATTTTCTCTCTCTGGGTTGATATTTGCTGGTTTTGGTCAAAACTTTTGTGAACAAACGTTTTTATTTTTGTCTTTTGAGTACTTTAATGAAGAATATTACAGTCCATGACTCTATGCACTAGTTAATATCCAAACAAAAGTTACCGAACCGAATAAACCGAAACCAAACGGAGAAAAATCGAACGATATCAAAATTAATTTGGTACGGTATTAGTATAGCATTTTAAAAAACCGAATACCGAAAATACCGAACCAAAATATCTAAATATTGTACCGTACCGACCGACGAACCCCCTATACTCCTGTGTGTTTTGAAGATTTATTTATTTTTCTTATATCTACTATAAATTGGTGTTTGGATTTTGGTTTTTATGTACATTTGAAAAACAACTTTTATAAATTTGTGTATTTAGATTAATCTTTGAGAAAATATTTTTGGAGAGAATTCGTGTTAGTTTGGGTGATACATATAGTAATAAAAAGATTTGGTTGGTCTTTGGAAACTAGAATTTGTGTTAGGTTTAGAGTTTTCGGCTAAAAATATCCACTCTTTCAATATATGAAGGATTATTTTGGTTAATGATATACATTAAGGACAAATGTAGTCCAACCTCCGCACATTAAGGACCATTCTGATCATTTTCTCGTTATTTATGATTCACATAGAAAATTGGCAATACACAATTAGTGAAATAAGTGATTGCACATTTGGAAACACAGTGAACTTAATTCTAAGAATAATTCCTGGAGTTCAAACTAGTAAAGCTTCAAACTTCATGATTTTTCGTTGAGTTCAAATTGCACATTTCAAACTATAGAAGTTATTCTTGTAGTTTGAGTTGATAAATATCCAAACTCTAGTAAAAGCTTTTGAGTTTTTTCGTATTTTAACTAAATATATTTTTGTTAAAATTTTATTTTCTCATTAAAAATGACTAAACATTGTAAAGTTTGAAACTGCTGGCTAAATTAGCGGTCTAAAAAGTGATCAGTCAAATTTGATCAACTAATCCAAATGGAGACTAAGAGTATCCGCGAAAATGGAGTGGGCTTGGTCCATCTAACTCGTGTAAAAATAGCGTGTGGTAGCCACTAAGTAAGGTGGTGTTTATTTTTTATCCACCAATTCTAATGCTGAGCAAAAATAGCCACTACTCTATTAAAATTATTTTGAAAAGACAGTTTTACCCTTTCTTCAATTCTTATATTCCCAAACCCTTGGTTTATTCGTTCAGAGGCAAAATTTGAGAGCCAAAATTTCATAGGCAACTTTCGTGTGCTCGCTTAGTATCTGTATCGTTCCTTGCATGCAAATCATTTGTTCAATTTTTTTCCTACCCAGTGACTCTCCGTGTGTAGTTTGTTGCACTTAATCTTTCTCCTTCGTCATCTTCTCTGCATTGAACGAGCGAACAAGTATGTTTTTTATTTTGCTTTTATGCATTTTTGTTTTTGTATATGTATAATCGCGATCAATGATGTGTTTGGCATCAAGTATGTGTGAAATTTTAAAAATAATAATCATAAGTTGATTCAGTGTTGAATAAGGATCGGATTTTTGTGAGGAAGTTATTCAGAACTTTTTGGTATTGAAATGTGTTTGTGGTTCAATCACTATATTTGATTATATAACGACATTTCATAAAAATAGTCGTACGAATTCATAAGCTAACTGTGTTTATGAATTTTTAGTTAACTGTGTTCATACAAGTTAAGGACCAAGTGTTCTTAACTTTTGAACTTGGAACTCAAAGATAAGGACCGAGTGTCCTTAACTTTTGAACTTGGAATTCAAAGTTAAGGACCAAGTGTCCTTAACTTTTGAACTTGTAAGTCAAAGTTCAGGACCAAGTGTACTTAACTTTTGAACTTGGAATTCAAAGTTAAGGACCAAGTGCCCTTAATTTTTGAACTTGAAACTTGAAGTTCAGGACCTAATGTCCTTAACATTTGAACTTGAAACTTGAAGTTCAGGACCAAGTGTGCTTAACTTTTCAACTTGAAACTATTTAAGGTCTGCATGTCCTTAATCTTTGAACTTGGAACTCTAAGTTAAGGACCGAGTGTCCTTAAATTTTGAACTTGGAATTCAAAGTTAAGGACCAAGTGTCCTTAACTTTTGAACTTGTAAGTCAAAGTTCAGGACCGAGTGTCCTTAACTTTTGAACTTGGAGTTCAAAGTTAAGGACCATGTGTCCTGAACTTTTGAACTTGTAAGTCAAAGTTTAGGACCAAGTGTCCTTAACTTTTCAACTTGAAACTATAAGTTAAGGACTGCTTGTCCTTAACTTTTTAACTTGTAACTCTAAGTTAAGGACCAACTGTCGTTAACTTTTGAACTTGAAAGTCTAAGTTCAGGACCATTTGTCCTAACTTTATAACTTGTAACTCTAAGTCAAGGACCAAGTGTCCTTAACTTTTGAACTTGAAACTTGAAGTTCAGGACCAAGTGTCCTTAACTTTTGAACTTGAAACTTGAAGTTCAGGACCAAGTGTCCTTAACTTTTGAACTTGTAACTGTAAGTCCGGGACCTAATGTCCTTAACTTTAAGATGCATTTACTTAGGTCCTGGATTTTAGTCCTAATCTTTTATGTTCTTTTTCCTTCTTTGTAGTGTGATAATGGAAGGAGATCGTGTTTTCGAGTTTGATGTTTGGCGTAATTTAATGAGTTATTGGAAAGGAGATTTACAGTATAAGGAAACAATAAAAAGTTGATTGTCGAACATGCAGTGGAAGAAGTTGAGGAATGGTATTTTCGGAAACTTTTTTCGATTACAAAGTGTGAAGTTCTGTGGTAAACTTATTCACTGTGTATTGCTTTCAGAAATTGTATGTAATGACCCTAATTCAATGACATTCAAGGTTTTTGACCATGAAGTTAAGTTTAAACGTGAAGCATTTCATATAATTACTGGTTTGAAATGTTCTTCTTCACTAGACATCAAATGTTTGCATGAAAAAGAGAATAGGCTTTCGAAAGTCTATTTCCCTGGAAAGGATAAATCTGAGTTAGGTTATTTGTTTAATTTTATTACTAGTCACCCAGATGGTACAACTGCATCATTTGTAGGCAGCGATCACGATGCTGTGAAGTTGGCAATAATTTATTTTGTTGAATCTGTTTTGACGGGGAAGAGGAAGAATAGGAATGTGTCTGAGCAGATAATGAAAATTGTAGATGATGATGAACTCTTCTCTTCTTTCAATTGGGACTCTCCTTTTTATGAAATGTTATTAAAATTATTGAAGAGTTTTTTGAAGCCCAATGAGAATGAGAAAGAAAAAGGCAAAGATAAAGACAAGAATAGCTATACTATACTTGGCTTTCCTTTTTCTTTTTGTGTTTGGATTATGGAAGTATTGCCAATTTTCCAGAAAAAATAAATTGTGAACTTCCAAGAATGTGAGTTTCCTCGGATGTTATGTTATTCAGATATGAAGTCTCCACAATATGATTCTCTGTGTAAAAAATACTTCCATGATGAAAATGTAAGTTAATCTGATTACTAGCTTTTTTTTTTGTTTATGTGTTTTAGTCCTGAAAACTTACATTTTTTTCCCTTATATAATAGGTGTATAATTTGATCGACGTGGCACCATTTGTTTCTTGTGAAGAAGATGCGGAGCCTGTTAGTGTGCATGAGCCATTGTCTCAAGATCAAATCTCAATGCCTTCTTCCACACAATTTGATGAAGCCATGCTTAAGGAAATTGTTAAAGTAGGTTTTCTGTCTTTAAATAGCATTAGTTTTTTATTTGATTGTTTTTTGCTTAAGAATTTTTTTTTTATGGTTTTTGATTCAGAGATTATCAGATAAGTTTAAAAGGGATATGCAGGCTGAAGTTGCTAGAATAAATCAAAAAATATTTGTATCAGAAAAATAAAATCAAAATGATATCAAGGTAATATCATTAATTTCAGTTAGTCTAAAGTTAAGGACACCATGTCCTTGACTTTTGAGTTTGTTATTCTAAGTCCAGTATCAAGTGTCCTTAACTTTTGAGCTTGTTATTCTAAGTTCAGGACCTTGTGTCCTTAACTTTTGAACTTGTAACTCAAAGTTAAGGCCCAAGTGTCCTTAACTTTTGAACTTGTAAGTCTAAGTTCAGGAACATCTCTCCTGAACTTTTGAACGTGAAACTTGAAGTTTAGGACCAAGTGTCCTTAATATTTTAACTTGTAAGTCTAAGTTAAGAACCAAGTGCCCTTAACTTTTGTACTTGAAACTTGAAGTTAAGGATTGCTTGTTCTTAACTTTTGAACTTGTAAGTCAAAGTCAAGGACCTATTGTCCTTTAACTTTTGATCTTGTAACTATAAGTTAAGGACTGCCTGTCCTTAAATTTTGAACTTGAAACTTGAAGTTTAGGACCAAGTGTCCTTAACTTTTCAACTTTTCAACTTGAAGTTCAGGACCTATTGTCCTTAACTTTTTTACTTGTAACTTGAAGTTTAGGACTATATGTCCATAACTTTTTAACTTGAAACTTGAAGTTTAGGACTACTTGTCCTTAACTTTCTAACTTAGTTTCTTTTACAGGATTTAAAGAAAAACTTAGGATCAAATACTTTGTTGAAGATTTTTGTGAAACCTGATGAAAGGAACATAGAGAGAAAATCTAGTGTTCCAATTAGTAAAGATGCAGCTGATGATCATTGTGATGGTACAAAACCTACTGTTCCAATTAACAAAGATGCAGGTGGTGATGAATGTGATGATACAAATGTGCATGCAGAAGTTTAGTATGAAAGCGATTATAGAGATGCACATCTAGATGATGAAACTGATATTGGCACTGAAATTGGGATAGGTTAGATATAGATTTTGAATTTTTTGTCATTGAAATTTATATTCAATAGCGTAATACATATAAACTTTTTTGTGATTACAAATATATGTAGAATCTATTGATGGAGTGGAATTTCAAGATGTAGTAGAATGTGAAGACCAGGAAAATCCAAAAGAGACAGGAGTAACAAAAACAATTTGTAAATGTGGAGTACAATCTCAGGATTTAGAAAGTCCATTGGAAACAAGTGTAAGTGAGATTGTATGAAAATGTATAGAAGGAACATATGATATGTGTACACCTCTCTCATATAAAGAGAAATTTGGAGTTCAAAATTATGTCAATCAAGGTTAGATGGAATTTTCATGATATGTTGAATGTTAGTTTTAGTAAACTATTTGAATAGGTATTAATTGTAAATGTTACAGAATCTTTTGAAGCTGCAAGGGAAGAAGATGGAGTGGAGTATCAAGAGAGAAGTGGAGGACAATCCCAAGACTTAGAAAATGCCCAAGGAACAAGCATAAGTGAGATTGTTTCCAAATGCATAGATGGAACATGTGATCTCTCTACACCTCGCTCTCTTACCAACAATATTGGAAGTCAAGAAAATGCTAGTGAAGATAATGATTTAACTAGCATGATCTTGACAGTTGCAAAAGGTTAGACGGTGTTTTTTATTTTATTTTATACATATTTGTTTTAATCAAAGATTAGTAACAAGTACTAATTGTGTTAGCTCTTGGAAATATTTTGCAGAATCTTGTGAACTTGCAATCGAAGAATATGGAGAACAGTTGCAAGATAAAGAAAATGCGCAATTGTAAGATAAAGAAAATGCAACCAATATATCAGCTCAATTGTCTGTTGAAAAAATACAAGAAGGGAGCGTGAACAAGACATGTATTGATTATGTCCTAAATATTATATTCATAATTGAAACTGCCAGTACATTTCAAAAATTATGTCCTTAGTTTTTGTCTCTTCATTTGACAATTTGTTGTAGAATTGACGACTTGCAGTAAACTAACGTATATATATAGTGTTGTATGCAGAGCAAAATAAAGATGAAGCTCTTAACCAATATACTAGGAAAAGGAAGAGAGATGGTATTGGTTATGATGGTCCATCATTTTCTATTCTTACTCCTACTCCTCCAAGTACATAAATGAGCATTGATGAGGGTTTGTCTATGGAGGTTGAAGGAAATGTTGAAGAAGAGCTTGGTCGAGGCAAAAGGAATAAGAAGCTTAGTTGGAAATTGAAATCTCCTTTTGAACAAGAAAGAAAAATAGGAACATCGATGGCGCACAATGAAAATACTCCCCAGAATACGGGATGGATAAAATAAAAATATACTCGTACATGTATTTTTCATTATGCCAAAGATGATACAAAATTATTGAAGAAATTCATTGGGTGGTTGGGCAAGGAGAAAAGGAAAGGTCGCAAAAAACCGTAAGTCCCTAAATGTATTTCATTATTTGTTAATTGCTTAAATTTGTGTCCGGAACTTGTAATTTTAAATTTAGGACTAAGTGTATTGATCTTGAAATTCCTAAAGTTAAGTGTCCTTAACATCTGAGATTGTAAGTCTAAGTTCAGGACCAAGTGTCCTTAACTTTTGAACTTGAAAATCAAAGTTACGGACCAAGTGTCCTTAACTTTTGAACTTGGGATTCAAAGTTAAGGACCATGTGTCCTGAACTTTTGAACTTGTAAATCAAAGTTCAGGACCATGTGTCCTTAACTTTTGAACTTGTAAGTCTAAGTTCAGGACCATCTGTCCTGAACTTTTAAACTTGAAAGTCTAAGTTCAGGACCATGTGTGCTTTACTTTTGAACTTGAAACTTGAAGTTCAGGACTAAGTGTCCTTAAATTTTGAACTTGGAACTCAAACTTCAGGACCAAGTGTCCTTAAATTTTTAACTTGAAACTCAAAATTCAGGACCAAGTGTCCTTAACTTTTGAACTTGTAAGTCTAAGTTAAGGACTGCCTGTCCTTAACTTTTGTACTTGTTAGTCTAAGTTCAGGACAAAGTGTCCTTAACTTTTGAACTTGTAAGTCTAAGTTGAGGACCTATTGTCCTTAACTTTTGAACTTGGAACTCAAACTTCAGGACCAAGTGTCCTTAACTTTTTAACTTGTAACTGTAAGTTAAGGACCAAGTGTCCTTAACTTTTGAACTTGTAACTGTAAGTTAAGGACTGAATGTCCTTAACGTTTGAGCTTCTTAGTCTATGTTCAGGACTAGATGTCCTTAATTAGGAAATGAGTGTATCTGTAAAAACGATCTTCACACGTATGATAATTCTTGATGATTCATCACGTTATGTGGACCAAGGAAAACATGACAACTAGACATGACTCTATAAGGAGGTGCGAGGCAAAGAGGCACGACACTATATACCCATGAGGTAATCAGCTACGGGAAACTCAACTTGATTGAGGCAAGGAAGAGACACAGTCAGAATGAATCCAGACAGAGCTACGGACAGATCCAAAGATCTTCAATTAATGATCCACACGTTCACAACCTTCACACGACAGTTACGGTTATTCTTTGTAACGTTACATTAATGTAATAATTAGTCATTAATGTGTTATCATTGCAAGAGGTAGATGTTATACTGAAGAATTCCCTATATAAGGGAATAGAAGTTAACTTGTTAGGGACATCCGAACTACGGACATAATACACTTTACTTTTCTGTGCATCTTATTACTTATTTACTTGCTCATTCGTAATTATAATTATTTCTTGATTATCAGAAACCCGTGTTCATCCTAAAAATAGCTTTAGTCAAGGGGTCTAATTCTTTGGTTAAACAAATTGGTTCCGTTGCCGGGACTCCGATAATCTTTGTTTACTTTTCGAACAATATCCTCTGAACTATGTCGAACTCCAACAACAATAACCAGCAAAGAGATGGGCCTCCATCACCCTCTGGATCCCTAGGAGGTTCAAGGGAACAATCCCAAGAAAGATCTAACAACAACAACAACAACAACGTTAATGATAATGATCAAACGGTAGAACAAGATCAAGTAAAGTAAATGATTGCAGAGTATGTCAGCCAGGCTCTGCAAGAATTCACAAATTACCAGTGGCATCACCTGCGTCACTGACACCACCTCCCAATAATACCATTACCGTGGAAAATCCCCAATCTGGGTTTTTAAACTCAGCAAGGGAAGACACTCCTAATGAATCTCGTGAAGCGAGACCAGGTATGACTAATAACTCTGAATTACAAAATTTATTACTAACCTTGCAGAAATAGGTGAAGGAACAAAACGATCGAATCGAGCAAATTCCTGGAGTACCACCTGTTATCAAAGGCATTGATGTTGATAGATATTCTCAACAACCTTGGAAACCAAGCGCAACACCCTTGCCTATACCCAAGAAGTTCAAAATGCCTGATGTTGCCAAGTATGACGGGACAACCGACCCACGCGACCATGTGACTGCTTTTACTACCGGAGTAAAAGGCAACGACTTAACAAAACAAGAGATTGAGTATGTCCTAGTAAAAACATTTGGAGAAACACTTACCAAATGAGCATTAACCTGGTATTCTCTTCTCCCTGAAAACTCTATTGATTCTTTTGCTGAGCTTGTAGATTCTTTTATAAAATCACACTTCGGTGCACAAAAAGTCGAGAAAAGGATGGAAGATATATTCAAAATAAAACAAGGAGACACGGAACTACTCCGTGAATTTGTAGACAGGTTCCAGCGAGAAAGAATGTTACTACCAGGGGTGCCTGATAATTGGGCAGCCATGGCAATCGCGAGAAATCTAAATGACAAAATCTCAGAAGCCACGAGAAGACTCAAGGAAAGCTTGAGGGAATTCCCAGCTACGACATGGAATGATGTTTATAACAGGTACAGTACTAAACTTTGGATAGAGGAAGATACCATTGCTCGTTCGAAAGATGAAGATCATACCAGATCCAGACGCTCTGAATCAGACATGAGATCAGGTAAAAACAGGTACGATCCTTATATGGGACCCTCGGGACGTGAAACTCGTCCTAGGTTCGAAAATACTAGGTCAGAATATAGAACACCTAGCAGAGATGCTGGCTCATCTTCATCTAGATCCAGAAAGGATCGAGATGAACGACCTAAGGGTAATGCACAAATTAGGGATCACACCTTCAATGTAAGTACCCCCGAACTAGTTTTAATATTAAGAAATATGGGAGATAAGGAGATGGCCCAAAGAAATGCGGTCAAACCCAAGTAAAAAAAAACAGATTTCTAGTGTGAATTTCATAACAATCATGGACACAGGACTGCAGATTGCATATTTTTACAAGGTGAAATAGAGAAATTATTGAAACAGGGATACTTAACAAAATTGTTGATAAAGGTAAACAAGCATACATGAAGAACATGCAAGAACCCCCAAAACCGCCGTCTCCAAAAATAACTGTCAACGTGATACACGAAGGAGAAGAAGTAAACAGAGTGGTTTGCAAAACATTCACGAAGTTCACAATTACACACGGAAAGAGCGTTCAAGAAAACCCGGACGCAGACAGTATAACCTTTGATGATGCAGATTTCGGCGGACTAATGCTCCCTCACAATGATGTTCTGGTAATATCTTTACTCATTTATGACACTAACGTTAAAAGAGTGTAGATTGATCAAGGTATTTCAATCAACATCATTTTTCTAAGAGTCGTGGAAGAAATGCTCTTGGGAAATCAGGTGATCCCAAAGGCGCGAGCCATATCAGGGTTCGATAACTCTACGGTTATAACCAAAGGAGAAATTGAACATAGCACTTATGCAGAGGGAGTAATAAAAAACACCAGATTCCAAGTCATCGATACTGACATGACTTATAACGTAATCATGGGAAGGCCATGGATCCACGACATGAAAGCAGTACCATCTACATTACATCAGGTAATTAAATTCCCTTCTGAATGGGGAATCCAACAGATTAGGGGTGATCAACAAACCTCTAGGAATATAAATTATGTGGTACATTATATCAAAAAAGTATAAACGGAAGGATCAAAAGGTAGGGAAATCTCCCAGTAAGAAGTAGCTGACCAAACAGATACGGAAGAAATTATTATCCAAACAGGTACGGAAGAAGCTATTGTTCGAACAAGTGTGGAAGAAGATAGTCACGAGATGGTAAACCAAGTTACCACGGAAGATGAATCAAATCAAACGGATGTAGATTCCAGACCGGATGTCATTCAAGAACCAGAAGAAGATGAGCACATCAAAACAACAACGGAAGAGCTCGAAGCTATTCCATTGTTTGAACAAAAACCTGAACAGAAAGTGCATATAGGCACGAGGCTGAGCCCCAGTCGAAGAGGTAAGCTAATTTATTATTTAAAGGCTAACGCAGATTGCTTTGCGTGGTCCCATTCAGATATGACAGGTATCCCACCAAAAGTGATGACTCATAAACTAAATGAAGATTCATCCTTCATACCTGTTAAGCAGAAGAAAAGAAAGCAAGGACCGTTCAAGAACCAAGTGATTGACGAAGAGGTACAAACACTCTTGAAAATTGGTTCAATACGTGAGGTAACGTACCCTAACTGGTTAGCTAATATTGTGGTGGTACCTAAAAAGAATGGTAAATGGAGAGTATGCGTAGATTATACTGATTTAAATAAAGCATGCCCCAAGGATTCATTCACATTTGTGATGACCCAAAATGTCATCTTATGTAATTTAAGATATATCTGTGTTCCGAGGCTCCGAGAGCCTCCGTTAGTCTCACCTCAATATGCGTGCGCAGCCCGGGCGTGTAGCCGGGAAGCTATTATGTGAAAATTGGATAAAAATGGGTTTTGAGAATTAATAAATGAATATAGTTGACTTTGGTCAACATTTCTGGGAAACAAACCCGGACCCGTCATTCGACGATCCCGGAGGGTCCGTAGGAAAATATGGGACTTGGTCATACGTCCGGAATCGCATTTCGAGGTCCCAAGCCCGAGAAATGAATTTTTAAAGAAAATTGTTTTCTAAAAATAATAAAGGATTTTGAAAATGAATAATTATGTGAAAACCGTGTTTCTGGGCCCGTATTATGGTTTCGGATG